>VDFB02271358.1:1246446411-1246467589 GCA_007258455.2 Sequoia sempervirens | reverse complement strand
CAACAATATACTTAGCTTTAGTAGTAGACAAGGAGACTAAATCTTTCTTTTTACTCGACCATGCCACCAATCTGCATCCAAGAAAGAATGCACCACCACATGTACTTTTTTTGTCATCTACACATCCAACCCAATCTGCATTTGTATAAGCACTAAGTGTAAAATCAATATCTTTAGGATACCACAATCCATAATCTGGAGTGCCATTCAAATATCTAAAAATTCTTTTAATAGCAACAACACGAGTTTCCTTAGGGTCTTCTTGAAATCTAGCCACAAGATAGACAACATGCACGATATCTGGTCTAGTAGCAATCAAATACAATAGTACACCAATCATAGATCTATACTTACTCTGATCAACCTTAGGTGAATCATCATCTTTACCCAATTTGCAGCCAGTCACCATATGAATACTTACTGGTTTGGAACCATCCATCCCAAATTTCTTCAACATCTCTCTCACATACTTAGACTATGAAATGAAAATTCCTTTCTTTGTTTGATTAATCTATAGCTCAAGAAAGAAATTCATCTCCCCGAACATGGAAATTTCAAATTATTTCTACATATTTTCTACAAATCTCTTGCACATATTTTCATTTCCTCCAAAGATAATGTCATCAACATACACTACTACAATCAAGATTCTGTCATTTTCAATCTTAAAGTATAGATTACTATCTACAATACCTTTGTTAAAACCTTGCTAAACCAAATACCTATCTAACCTTGCATACCAAGCTCTAGGAGCTTTCTTCAACCCATATAAATCTTTCTTCGATATGCACACCATATCCGATTGATCTGTTAATTAAAATCCTTCCGATTGTTCCATATAAAATTCTTCTTCTAGCTCACCATTCAAAAATGTTGACTTGACATCCATTTGGTAGAATTTAAAGTCTTTATGAGAAGCAAACTCCAAGAACATTCTTATAGCTTCCATTCTTGCTACATTCTTGCTACTGGAGCAAAAGTTTCCTGAAAAACTACGCCTTCTACTTGTTAGTAGCCTTTACACACAAGCCTTGATTTGTTTCTAACAAATTCTCCATTCTCATTCAACTTATTTATGAATACCCATTTCAATCCAATGATGTTTTTATCCGCCGGTCTTGGGACCAATTCCCAAGTTTGATTCTTCTCAATCTGTATAAGTTATTCTTTCATTGTTTCCGTCTAATGTTCATCTTTACAAGCTTTTCTTATAGTCTTCGGTTCAATCTTGGAAAGTAAACATAGATTCACTTCACAAGTAGCTTTGCTTCTAGTCAACACTGTAACATCATGAAAACAACAAAGGTCAAAAGAAAACACTCAATGCAATCAAGATCTAATGTAATCTAAAGTCAAACAACAAAGAACAAAGGAAACAAGCTAAAACATAAAGTAATCTCACCAAAGATCGATGTAACTCCATGGATAACCTCTGTTGTCCTTCTCCATTTCATTTTCTGTAGTGTACTTTCCCTCAAATTTTTAGTACATGCAAGCATAGCCTAAGGATTGTGATAATAACGAAACATCAAAGATTTAAGATAATTGCTCCAAAAGTCACAAGATTTCAAGAGAGATTGAAATGATGAAAGACAGATCAATTTATAGAAAATTGATCATTTGAATGACAGGTCACCATTGAATGATTGACAAATGGTTGAGATCAAAAGATTAGACATGCATTATGATAACTGTTAGTAGTGACATGAGTGATAAAAACTAGAAATAGAAATAAAGATTAAATAAATGATTTAATCTTTGAGTTTGGTATTCGAAAACAGAAGAATGGTATTTGCATGACAAAGATAAAGATAGGATTAAAGCAAAACTTTGTTCAAACACACACACAAGATTTAATTAATTAAATAAAGATATTTAATTAATACGCATGTACACGCAAACAAGTTAGAACTAGATGACTGAATGATATGACAAAGTTTATTTGCACAAGCAACTCAGGCATTAAATCAGGAGTTAACTGACCGATTTAAATAGATCTTGAGTCGATTCAAAGTGAATACTTAGATAACTTACACAATTATCTAAATATAGAAGAATGTGTTAAAATAAATTTTCATGAATTAAATGATTTATTTAATTCGAGATTCGATATTTGAAGAATAATTAAATAAATAAGATTTATTTAATTAAATGATGAAGGGATTAAATGAATAATTAAATAAATAAAGAATTTATTTAATTATAGTTGAAATATGATAAAGGGTAAATTAAATAAGAATTTATTTAATTTGAAAAGAAGGATAAGGTTAATTAGTAAGATAATTACATAAAAAGCGTTTATTTAATTAATGAGATAGAATAAAGAAAAGTAGAATTAATTAAGAAATTAAGATTATTTAATTAATAAATGAATTAAGGTTAAGGTAAATTAATTATATAAATAGATTTATTTAATTAATAAAGAAATGAAGAACTTTAGAGAATAATTAAATAATTGACATTATTTAATCATGACCATGGAAATACGAATTATGAAGAAATTGAAGTCACAGGCTTAGACCAGATTTCAGTGTCTACATTTTTCCCCTCTTTGATACAATGTCATTTCAGTGTCGTGTCAAAGAAAATCGATAAAAAATATGCCTCAGTCATGCCCCGGTGTAAAACAGGTGAAAGTATGCCCCCTCGAGAAAATTGACAATTTTTTTAAAAAATTGGAAATAGTCCCAATTAGTCAATTTGATAGCCAAAAATGTAGTGGAGTTGATAAAAATGAATTTGGAGGTGTTAGGGATGTGTACAGGTCGATTGAAGTTGGAATTTTATGCGGCCAATAGACAAGGTCAGAAGAATTTCCATCCAAAACCCTAGGTATAAATAGAAAAGGGGTGAAAACTCAATTCATTCTCACCCACCTAGTTTTGAGAATTGAGATTTTGCTCTAGAATCTTAGCAAAAATGTCGCCAGTTCCACACACTCACCATTGCGCATATAGGATCTGAACATTTAGGTGGCCTACCGATGCAGACCCCCTGGTATGTTGCTCGAAACCAACCTTTGAAAATTTCTTTTGCACGCGTTTTGAGGCATTTAATTGGTTTTTTGGGTCATGCATCACTTTTCTGCAATGTTGCATTTGCATGCGTTATCAACGCATATGCATGCAAAATGACGCATTTGTAAATTCACGTAGATGTTTAGCGTAGGTTTTTGAAATTTTCACGAATTTGTAATTTGTTTCGATGCATGTGATAAATAGTTACACATTTATTTTTTGTTATGCAATTGAAAATATTTCAACGCATATGCATTTTTTCATGTTTTATTTGTTATGAGTGACTGTAATGATTCACATTTTAATTATTGCACGTATTTGTGATGTTGAATGGTGCAACTGACAAGTTATGATGCATTTGCAAATTGGAATGACACAATTGATTTTTGAAACACATTTGCAAATTAAGTGACGCATTTGACTGTCATGATTGTGTTGAATTTTTGACTAGGATATATCATTCTTTCTAACATGAGGTATTCACAATGCCATTTCAGGTTGTATTAGATCCTATCTACATGAGGGAGTCTAGACCATTGACTTTCCACTTTCGTGACAGTTTGCGGAGTAGAGAGAAACAATTTTTATGGCATTTGGGATTGCATCACATTACTTTCATGCTCACTATTTGGGCGAACCGGGGGCTACTGACTGCGTTGTGTGAGCGGTGGTACTCAGAGACTTCTTCATTTCATTTTCCTACTGGTGAGGCAATAGTGACATTAGAGGACATCTATAGGATTTTGAGACTTCCTATTAGAGGGACCAGAGTCATGTATGACACATAGAGGGATTTCTCTGAGATTTGCAGATATTACCCCATGACAACATTAGAGAGTTAGGCATTGATCATTATGAGATTAGGTGGCATGTCCTAGCATAGAGGTATAGGTAGTTAGAATATCTTTTGTGTATCTTGATTGGTGGCATAGTCCTCCTTGACCGTTGAGGTCATGGATTTCCTGTGGGATGGGGAGATATGCTAGTTGGTATTCTAGAGAGGGGAGTTGTTTATGTCTGGGGCCCATGTATTTTAGCGATGTTATATTTCCATTTGCATGATATAGCATATAAAGATGGCTAGTCTATGTCTTGTGGTACCACGCTCCTGATGGTATAGGCATGGGAACACATCGCCATTTTTCGTCCACCAGTGACAGTGGATATTCAGGAGGGATCACCTTATGCCTTCTAGTATGTGAGGGCTAATACTCAGCATCATGTTGAGGATACCAGATTGTATAGACATGCCATCAACATGATGGTTCGGTTTACTTAGAGGCCATATATGGATTGTCCACAGTGGCCTCATGAGGATGGTCATCTGACTTTGTGTTGAAAAACTCAGTATTTGATTGGACGGACAGTTTCTCACATCCATATTATTGAGAGACACCTGCCAAATCAGGTTTTGTGTTAGTTCAGAGAGGTGTAGGATGAGCCTCAAGGACGAGCAGAGTTTGCGAGGTCCTTGCAAGAGATTACACTATGGGGTGCAAAGATTCCAGTGGCTACTGCAGAGGTTAACATTGATGCACTACAACCAGTACAGTGGGCTTGGAGAGGCGGATCAGTTGATCTAGGCACTATAGTGGCATATGATACAAGGTGGGTAGATCACAGACCAGTTCCATTGACAAACCCAGATCAGGATGTGTCAGTAGAGCAACGTGGGACAAGGCCGTGCAGTAGGTGTGGAAGAGGCAGAGGTCAAAGAGGTGGAGGTGGTCATGGTGATGATGGAGATGGTCATGGCGATGGTCGGAGGGGTGGTGGGAGAGGTAGATGTGGTCGGAGAGGATGAGGTCCACCTTTTTCACCCATCTGGGAGGTGATCTAGAAGGGAGAGGATGTGCACATGCTAGATATTGGCAGAGGAGGTAGATGTTGAGATTGATAAAGATGAGGTTCATGTTGGAATTTTTGGGGAGGAGCATGCTGCAGAGGAGGAAATTCCAGAGGAGCATGTAGAGGCAAAGGTGGGGAGGGAGGAGGCTGAGATATATGCCCTTGGTCTGCTTGGTGTGTATCAGGATGAGGATGATGAGGATGATGAGGATGATGATCAGGAGCGAGAGCTCCGTGAGATGATTTTGGAGGAGATGGATGATGATGATGGGTTAGAGAGAGTTCGACAGGATGATACTAGGGCTGTTCATCTAGATACTGTGACTCTTCGTGCTTAGATTGCCTCCTTGGAGGAGAGGATAAGGGTTTTGATGTCCGAGTGAGATGCACTACAGATAGAGAGAGACATGGCTTACATGGACAGAGACCAGGCTATAACTCAGAGACAGGAGATTGAGCAAATTTTTTATGAGATTAGGGATTTGTGCACTGGGCCAACAAATTTTTTCTCTAGAGAGTTAGTCAGATTTGTTGAGAGGGCTTCTTATTACAAAGATTTGTATGAGGCAGAGATTCCTCTAGAGAGACGGGCTCCCAGTTTCTCACAGGAACGTAGCAATAGGTCTCAGACTAGGACACATACCAGGACAGTTTCCATAGAGGGTGTTGAGGGGCCACATAGATCTGGACCTTATGACAGGCCTCCTTCCACACACAGATCATCAGGATCTCGACATCATACGCCTGCATAGTCTTGTCATGGGAGCAGTGATAGTTCTAGATAGGGACATTTCTTGATATGTATTGAGACATTGTATTATGATCATATAGCCTACGAGCTTCCATATTTATTGATACATTATGATATTGTGATGTGACACTTTTGAGCAATATATATATGATTTTGGCGACGTTTCTCATGATATGTAGTTATATTTATTGATTATGCAGTCATTTATTTACGCATGTTATTGTCTATATGGTATGCCTATGTGATGGATGATCATATGTACTTTATGATGTGTTTATGCATTAATTTCTATGATGTCAATGGATGTTATGTATGCAATTTATGATTATGAGATGCAATATGATGTTATATGTACAATGCTTTCTACATGTGATGCTATACATTTGATGATGGATGTAATGTGTTGCATGTATTCACATTTGTTATGTACATGTAATGCATATGTTATGTAATTTATGATGATGAATGTCTATTATGCCATGATGTCCTAGATATGATAAATGCCTATATTTTTGTATTTTTCAAATGCAAGAGTTATGTATGATTGATGATGTATGATTTTGAAATGATATTTCTAACATGAATGTATATGTAGGATGATTTATATTTTTGTGTGTCACAGGACTCCATCATAATGCAAGAAAGAAAAAAATGTTAATGTGGAAAGAAAGATTAATAAAAATAAAAATAAATGAGATGGATGTTAGTATTAGAAATCTTCGATGTTTCCTTGTATCACTAAAGGCGTTGCACTTTATCATCATTGGGCGTTAACTAATACTAATGGAGAAAAAAACCATGATATGACATAGATCAAGGCATACAAGGTCATCCACTTGCCAACAACAAATAGTCACAGACAAGGATTGTCCTAACTCATACGAAGGGCACAGTTGCCCCAGTCTTTTTGTCAAGACAAACCATAGACAAAAAACAAAATAAAAAGATGGGTCATGAGACATCATCGCTCCTCTAAATCCTTCATGGGACATCCTTGAGGAAAATAGTAACATGACTCAAAATCAAATTTAAAAGATAGTTGACAGACAACAGTCATAGAAAATAGAATTCTGATACATCGTTGCTTCTCTAAATCCTTCATGGGACATCCTTGAGAAAACTAGTAACAAGATTCCAATCATAAAGTCAAATGATAGTCAATAGAAAATAGTCAAAGAAATAGAATTTTGATACATCGTTGCTTCTCTAAATCCTTCATGGGACATCCTTGAGAAAGTTGGTAATAGGATTCCAATCATAAAGTCAAATGAAATGATAAGATAAATAAGCCATAAAGTCAAAAGCCAATAAAATATTTGCCAAAACTTGATATGTTTGTTTGATTTGTTTTGATTGATAAGAGGATTGATTGATAGAGCCTAGTTTCAGGAGATACACATACCATATAAGACTTTGAGTTTGGTTCCGATGTTATGACTATCTGTATAAGGCATGACAAAATCCTAGTTTCAGAAAGACATGTATCGTATAAGACGTTGAGTTTGATGCCATTGATGTGATAATTTGTGTAAGGCTATGTTGATTGGTCTAACATTTTTTGTATTCAGGAAGGACACATCTTGAATAAGACATAGGTTGATTGTTTTGATGATGTCTATTTTCAGGAAGGACACATCCTGTAGTAGACATTAGTTGATCTATTTTGGCAATTTGTTTGATTTGACTTAGAGACATTGTTGACTTGTTCACTATATTGATGCATGACTTGATATGATGTGTTGAAAATTGACTGTGTATGACGACAAACCCTAAAGGACTGACCTAGTGCAGCCTTGGGGGCTCATCGATTGATGGCATTGCCTACATTATACATGCAAAGACCTCGTAGTTCAACTTGACTTTGACTGACAAGACTGACAACAAATATAAGATGTGTGTGATAGTGTATGTGACGAACCCTAATGGACTGACCTAGTGTAGCCTCGAGGGCTCATCGCTTGATGGCCTTGCCTACGTTATACATGCAGAGACCTCATAGTTCAACACAACCAATGACCTTGTCATATAGATAATGGATTGAATAATGATTTTATATAGACAAACCTAAACAGACTGACCTAATGCCTCGGGGGAACATCAGTAGATGGCCTTACCTACATCCAGTCATAGAGGCAACACAGTTCGACAAATGACACAGACTGACAAGTGCGTCTGACTCTGACTTTGTTTTTGGATTTTTTGAAATGTTTTGATTTTTTTTGTCTTTTTAATGTTTTCTGATGTTTTTGTATTTTCTCAGGACATTTTGTGATGTTTTTGGATTTTTTTTAGGACATTTTGTGATGTTTTTGGATTTTTAGGACATTTTGTGATGTTTTTAGATTTTTTTTTAGGACATTTTGTGATATTTTTGGATTTTTCAATGGTTTTACGTCTTCAGGATAGCCAATGTAAAAACCAATATGATGCAAGTCAAGTGTTTTCCCCCAGTTGAGTATAAGACCAATCGATTATGAATAGGATGGGATGGGGGATATGAAATGCACTTGATGTCAATCATTCCAAGTTATGGGAAGGACTACCATTTATTATGAAAGGTATGTACAAGCGATGGATTGATAAGATAGGTGTTATGTACAGGGATAGATAGTATGTATAGGGAAGTGGACTATGTACTTGGAAGTTAGATTAGAAAAATAGTAGACAAAGGAGCAGAGTCAACTACACATGGTGCTTGCTTTCCAGGTTTCCACCATGGTACTTATCCAAAGCACCATCGAAGTGGTTTTCACTATTGGATGAATTATTTCTCTTTACTATTTTCTGAATTTTCTGATTTTTTTGATGTTACAAAGATGCTTGTTTTCCAGGTTTTCATCTAGGTAACAATTTCTTTTTTATTTTTATTTTTATTTTTTGATTTTTTTGTATTTTTGATAATTAAGACAAGGCTCTCAGAAGCTATGCATAGAACTTCTTCAGATGAAGACTATTGATAGGTGCTGACAATGGTTCTCTTTTAGGAGTAGAGAGTTGATATGCTCCTAATCTAAAGGCTTCTGTGACAATGTAAGGTCCTAACCAGTTAGGTTCAAACTTTCTTGGTTTCTCCCTTTCTGCTTGATTCTTGGGGTTCTCCATTAAGACTAGGTCACCAATGTCAAAGTTTCTATTCAAGAATTTCCTATTGTAGCTGTGACAGAGACGATTCTAATATGCTTGGAGATGATCTAATGCCTTCTGTATTCACTCATCTAGGAATTCTATCTCATGTAGTCTTGATACTCGGTACTCTTCATCATCAATGTGCCCTTTCAAGGATACCCTCAGGGAAGGAATCTTGACCTCAATAGGTAGGATGGCTTCAAAACCAAATACTAGTGAGTATGTTGTGGTGCCAGTGGGAGTACATATACTTATGTAATAAGCCCATAAGGTGGGATTAAGTTGTAAATTCCAATCATGGCCAACATCATTGACAGTCTTTTTGAGGATTCTAATGATAGTTTTGTTAGATTCCTTTGCTTGACCGTTACCTTGTGGGTAATATGGGGTGGGAAAATGATGTTGGCTATGGAATTCTTCACAAAGATGGCAGACTTCTTGGTTCTTGAATGGATGACCATTATCTATGATAATGGATTGAGGAACACCATACTGACAGATGATATAGTTCAAGATAAACTTAGAGATCTATGTGCTGGTGATGTAGGTCATGGGAATAGCTTCAATCCACTTCGTAAAATACTTAGTGGCAGTAATGATGAACTTATGGTCATTGGATGATGTGGGATGGATCTTACCTATGAGGTCAAGTCCCCATTGGGTAGAGGGCCATGGTGACGTAATGGGATGGAGCTCCTATGCTGGTGCATGTATCAAATCTCTGTGTACTTGACATTGGAGACATTTCTTTACAAATATATATGAGTCTTTTTCCATGGTAGGCCAATAGTAACCTAGTCTCATAATCTTTTTGGCTAAGGTAGGACCGTTAGAATGGAAACCACATATACCCTCATGCACCCCACGCAAGGTTGCTTGTGCTTCTTCAGAATTGAGACATCTCAATAGGGTGTCTCCGTCAATGGTGTATTTGGCTGACTTACGAAGGAATGTCCTACGTTGGTTATTTGAAAGGCCAGGGGGTATGATTTCAGCATGAAGGTAGTCATAGATATCTTTGTACCATGGGGAATCAGGACCAACAATATCACATACCATCTCAGAATCTAGGATATCATAGGCACAGACCAAAAGCTGTTCTACCAAGAACTCGAACTTAGGCATGTTGCTAGGAATGTCTAGAAGTGATGCAATAGTAGCCATAGCATTTGCTGCCCTGTTTAGAACATGAGGTATTTGATGAAATTCAACCTTGTCAAAGTACTCCTTAAAACTATCTGACATGCATGTGTAAGGAGCAAGATTTTCATCCTTAGTTTCATAATCATCATTTACCTGTCGGATTACTAGTTGAGAATCACCGTAGACTTGCAGGTTCTTGATTTTCCATTTGACTGCCATGTGTAATCCTGTCACTAAAGCTTCATACTCTGCAATGTTGTTGGTACATGGAAAGGAAATCCTGAATGACTTAGGGATAGAATCATCTTGTGGTATGATAAATAAGATTCCAACCCCTGAGCCATGATTCGTATGGGATCCATCAAAGTATAGTTTCCATGTTGTGTTTGTGTCAACTGTGAATATAAACTCATCAGGAAAGTCTGCAACTAATGGGTGATCTGCTTGTATTGGTACATCAGCTAACTAATCAACAATGACTTGTCCTTTAATAGCCTTTCTCTCTATGTACTGGATATCATACTCACTAAGTATCATAACCCATTTGGCCAGTCACCCTGTTAATGCTGCTTTGTTGAGAAGATATTTCAAAGGATCTATCTTGGCAATCAACATTGTTTGATGGTTTAGCATATAGTGCCTTAGTTTTTGAGTAGAAAATACTACCACAAGACAAGCATGCTCAATGGTATTGTAGTTGAACTCATAACCTACCAAAGTCTGACTAATATAGTATACTAACCTTTCATGACCTTCATCGTCATTCTGTGCAAGCAATGCTCCTAGTGATGAATGGGTTGCTAAAATATAGAGAATCAATGGTCGTCCCTCAACAGGTGGCATTAAGACTGGTGGAGTAAGTAGATATTCTTTGATCAGTTGAAAAGCCTCTTGGCATCCAACTGTCCATGCAAAGGGTACTCCTTTCTTATGTAAATGTTGAAAGGGATGTGTCTTATCTGCTAACTATACTATAAATCTTCTGATGGATTGCAGTATCCCTTGTAATGTACTTAGCTAAAAGAGATTATTTGGTGGAGGCATATCTATGATTGCTTTTACCTTGGCTGGATCCACCTCAATGCATCATCTGGAAATGATACACCCTAAAAGCTTTCCTGATTTCACTCCAAACACACATTTCTTGGGATTTAGTCTCACTTTATACTTTTCTAGCCTTTGAAATATCTTGTCTAAAACCTATAAATGATCTACCCTTGTATTTGATTTAGCAATAAGTTCATCGACATAATCCTCCATAAGAGTGTGTACAAGGTCATGAAAAATAGTGGCCATGGCACACTGATAGGTTGCTTCAACATTCTTGAGTCCGAAGGGCATAACATTCCAACAATATGTTCCCCAAGGACATGTGAAAGCTATTTTAGATTGGTCTTCAGTTGCAATTCTGACCTGATTATACCCTAAAAATTCATCCATAAGGGACATCTCATATCCTACTGTCATGTCTACTATCATGTCAATGTTGGGCAGAGGGAATTCATCCTTAGGGCAAGCCTTATTGATATCTCTGAAATATGTGTAGATGTAGATGCCCCTTGTTGGTTTAGTGACTGGTACAAGATTGGAAATCCAATCTGCATAGTCGATTGATCTAATGAAACCAACGTCTAACAGTTTCTTGAGTTCTGCCTTGACTAGTAAAGCAATTTGTGGGTGCATTTTCCTCAATTTCTATTTCATTGGTTTTACACCTGGTTGTAAGGGAAGGTGATGTAGAACAAGTTCAGGATCTAGCCTAGGCATGTTTGCATATGACTAGGAAAATTTTATCTGTCTTTGTGTAAAGAAGTTGTGGAATTTTGGTTGCTCTTCTTTTGTCAATGATGCTGCAAAATATACCAGTCGGGGATTCTCTTTTGTGCCTATGTTGACTTCCATTGATTCTTCAACTAGCATGGGTGACTTTTCCTGTATAAAGGGGAGAATGTTCAAACCTCCATCCTTAGGTTCCTTAGAGAGTTTTTCACCTTCAGATGCATCCTTTATTTTTTCTTTTTCATTTTTTAGAGGCACCTTGCGGTTTTCACCTAGAGACTCATCATTTTTGTATTTTTCATTCTTTTTCTTATTTTTGCGACTAGAGGGTTGAACAAATTCCCAACAATATGCTTTGTTGTCCAAGTCAATGGTAAAGCCAGCCTTGTGATCACCACTAGGTATGCCTTCTCTTACTCCCAGGAACTTAGCAATCGCTTCGTCATTCTAAAAAATGTCTAATACAGGTGTGTCTTGTTGGTCCCAATCAATGAGTTGGGGATAAACTAAGGGCATGTCATCATCAGAGTTTCCAAAGTTCAATGGAGTCAAGGTAAGGACTGAGTTGTTCATATGGTCACAAATTTTTCGTACCAAGTCCTTTTTTCTCTTTGGCTTAGATATAGGTGGATTGAAAGGTGGGCCTAATGCCAAGGTTTGGCTATCTGAAATGGATGTATCAGGTTTCCAAGAGGTAGGATCAAGAGATTCCGAATAGTAATGTTTAAACCATTCCTCTTTTGTCATATTCTTTGGTGGACAAGAATTCAAAGGATTTGGGAAAGATTTCAACATCAAGTCAAGGTCTCCAAATAGATTATCAAGGTTCATGGTGGGTGTGGATGATAGGGAATCCCACTCATATTCGTTTGAGTTGGGGGAGTCACAATAGGGTTGGTCAGATGGTTTGTCAGATGTCTCGATATAATATGAAGCACTTAATTCCTTGAGTAAAGGTGATGTGGTACTAGGAACGCCAATCTGAATCGGTTGAAACCCAAGCCCTAAGCCTTTCAACCACTTAGAAACAAAAATTGGTTCAGTTCTCCCATCTTGATGTAAGCCTAAACCACTATGTCCATTATATCCCTTGCTTTGCATGATTGTGAAACCTTTGCCATATTGATTAGTAGGAATGTGAGCAAGTGAGAGAGGTTCTTCATTATCTTCTCTATACAACTAGGAGGTGACATCTTCTACATTTACGAATTCCTTGCTTAATTCTCCCCATATAGTAAAAGTTGTTGTGGGAGGTATGTGTATAGTGACCACATATTGTCTCCTATATGGTGTAGATAAACCGTATGACTTAGGAGGAATCAGATGGCTAACACAATAAGATGTCTTCATGTAATATTCTCCACAACCCTTGTCTTGGATCTCGACCCTAGGAGTGGAAGGTAGTGATGATGGAGTGGATTTTTTTGTGAGAGTGGATGGATCGGCATAGTGAGATGAATTGGATGATGAGGCTTCTTGATTTATAGGTACTTGGCACTGGGGTTTCTCTCGTAGACTGGTGCAATATTGGAATGGATTTGGGTCACCATCTATTGTTATTTCAGTTCCATTGTAAGGGAATTTGAGACATTGATGATATGTGGAAGGGACTGCCTTCATGGCATGAATCCTTGGTCTACCTAGTAGAAGATTGTATGGAAGGGTGAGATCCAAGACCTGGAATTTTGTCTCCATTACTGTAGGACCAATTCTGATAGGAAGTGTTACCACCCCCTTTGATTTTAATTCCTCATCGTCATAAGCCTTAATGACAATTCTTTTAGTTGTGTCTACACATGCTTTTGAGAAACCTAATGCCTTAATCAATCTTAACGTGCACAGATTTAACCCTGCTCCTCTGTCTACCAGAACTCATCTAACTTTGGTTTTTCCAACAAGGACTTCAAGATGTAATGGGTCATTATGATTTGTCTTCTCAGTTGCATAGTCGAGTTCGAAGAATGTGGCATGATGATTATTAGTTAGGTAACCTACCATTTCCTTGAAACAATTGACATCAAGATCATTAGGGAAAATCACACTTTGTAAAACCTTATCTAGAATGGATTGATGTTTAGGTGATATCTGCAACAGTTCCAAGATGGAGATTTGGGCTGAGATTTTTCCCAACTGATCAAGTAGGTTATATTGTGACTTGGAAGTCTGTGGTACCTGTTGTGATGGTGGAACTTGGATGGTGATCTTTGTTTGATGAGTGTTAATAGCACACTGGGGAGTCTTATTTATGGTAATGGTATTGACCTATTCATCAGCAGTGCGAAGGTGATTTATGATGGGGCCTCTATAATCATGCTTGACATTAGCGTAGTTGGCCAACATATTGGTCTTGTTACTCGAACTAGGGACATTTACCTTCCCATGGTCATGTAATGGATTTGAAAAGACCTTATGATCAGTGTTTTTAGATGTAAGTTTTTGTCCATTGACTTCAATAGTTCTATTGTTGACAAAGTCCTGTATGATGTTTTTCAATTGACAACAATTTTGTAGGTTATGTCCTTTGGTCAGATGGAAATCACAAAAGGCATTATCATCCCACCATGATGGTTTGAATTGAACTGGATTGTATTGTCTCGGCTCCTGAAGTTGTATAAGATTGTGTTGCAACAGTTGTTTGAATACTGGCTCGATGGATCTCCAAGGGGAGTAAACTCACATTTTGGAAATCATCTATGTTGTTGTGGCCATTGGGTATTTTGGGTAGTGTTGGGGGTTTGGTTAACGATGTTTAGTGTTTTGGTAGAGGGGTTACTTCCTCTAAGTGTGATGATCGGTCATGCTTGTAAAGTTTTAGCATCAACTACCCCATCGTTGGTAACGTTTTTATTCTGAGACCAAAATCTGTTTCTGTCATTGGGGGTGTTCTGCACAGTTGGATTTTTGTTAAGTGTCCATGTCTTAAGTTCTCCTTTTTCAATGAGATCTTTTTCCAGTATAAGCCCATTTTCTACCAGCTGGGTAAAGGATGTGCAACAATGTACCCTTAAGTTCTCAATTTTGGGTTGAGGTTTTCTTGGAACATTGTGACCCTTTGTTTTCTAGGAATCTCAACAGGACACCGACTGGCTATTGTTCTCCATCTCTCAAAGAAAGAAATGAAAGTTTCTCCTTCATCTTGTGTTGTGTGACACAAAGTTGCAATGTTTATCTCATGATCTATGTTGAAGGAGAATTGCTCAATGAATTTCTCAGCCAGTTCACCCCATGATTTTATGCCATAGTCTAGACTTGAAAACCACTCGAGTGTAATTCCTACAAGACTTCTTGGGAATAGTCTCATAAGATAAGTGGGGTCATAGGAGACATCGATGCACATGGTAGAAAATTCCCTTATGTGTTCGATCGGGTTTCACTTTCCATTGTACTTGGGTAGATTATGATTTATAAAAACTTCGTTAACTCCTCGAGACACACATTGAAAATAAAAGATTAGAAAAAATAAAAACATGAAAGAAAGTTGTAAATTGAAAATCTAAACC
This sequence comes from Sequoia sempervirens, assembly GCA_007258455.2. Classification (NCBI taxonomy): domain Eukaryota; kingdom Viridiplantae; phylum Streptophyta; class Pinopsida; order Cupressales; family Cupressaceae; genus Sequoia; species Sequoia sempervirens. The sequence goes on along the minus strand of VDFB02271358.1, from coordinate 1,246,452,425 downwards.
TAAAATTTTACCAATCAAATGCGTCATTTTCATTGTTAGATGCGTCGCGGGATTTTTTCTAGTTAGTTGTGGCTCAGAAAATAACAAATGCATAGTAATTCGTCAGATGCATCATTTTTATTATCAGATGCAGTCCAACATGTTAGTTGTGTCATTCTGTTAAGTAGATGCATCTCCAAATTTCAATTGCGTTGTTTCGTCAAGCATATGCATTGTTCGGTACAAAACTTGCAAAAATAAAAAAAATATCTATGGATTCGCAAAGATGGTGTCTTCATGCCGGGTTCACCAAATGTAACATCATGAAAAAAATAAAGGTCAAAAGCAGACACTCAATGCGATCAAGCTCTAATGTAATCTAAAGTCAAACAACAAAGAACAAAGGAAACAAGCTAAAACATAAAACAATCTCACCAAAGATCGATGTAACTCCATGGATAACCTTTGTTGTCCTTCTCCATTTCATTTTCTGTAGTGTACTTGCCCTCATATTTTCAGTGCGTGCAAGCATAGCCTAAGGATTGTGATAATAACGAAACATCGAAGATTTAAGATAATTGCTCCAAAAGTCACAAGATTTCGGGAGAGATTGAAATGATGAAAGACAAATCAATTTATAGAAAATTGATCATTCGAATGATAGGTCAGGATTGAAAGATTGACAGACGATTGAGATCAAAAGATTAGACATGCATTATGATAACTGTTAGTAGTGACATGAGTGATAAAAACTAGAAATAGAAATAAAAAAGATTAAATAAATGATTTAATCTTGAGTTTTATTATTTGAAAATAGAAGAATGGTCTTTGCATGAAAAAGATAAAGATAGGATTAAAGTAATGCTCTGTTCGAACACACACACAAGATTTCATTAATTAAATAAAGATATTTAATTAATACACGTACATGCAAACAAAGTTAGAACTAGATGACTGAATGATATGACAAAGAGTTTATTTGCGCAAGCAACCCAGGCATTAAATCAGGAGTTAACTGACCAATTTAAATAGATCTTGAGTCGAGTCAAAGTGAATACTTAGATAGCTTACACAATTATCTAACTATAGAAGAATGTGTTAAAATAGATTTTCATGAATTAAATGATTTATTTGATTGATTAAATATTTGAAGAATAATTAAATAAATAAGATTTATTTAATTAAATGATGAAGAGTTAAATGAATAATTAAATAAATAAAATTTTATTTAAGTATACTTGAAATATGATAAAGGGAAAATTAAATAAAATTTATTTAATTTGAAAACAAGGATAAGGTTAATTAGTAAGATAGTTAAATAAAAAATGTTTATTTAATTAATGAGATATAATAAAGAAAATGAGAATTAATTAAACAATTAAGATTATTTAATTAATAGATGAATTAAGGTTAAGGTAAATTAATTAAATAATTAGATTTATTTAATTAATAAAGAAATGAAGAACTTTAGAGAATAATTAAATAATTGACATTATTTAGTCATGACCATGGAAATATGAATTACGAAGATTGAAGTAGTAGGCTTAGACCAGATTTCAGTGTCTACAAGCACACCTTTTTCTTGTCTCCAATAATCTCACTTTCTGAATGATTCTTCTATATAAATTTCGGTGTCTTAGGGGACATCACCAAAGCATCTTCTTATGTTTCATTTTGTTCATCCCGCTTCCCTTGCTTATCTTTTTCTTGTTCTTCCACAATCTCTTCTATTCTTACTGTCGGAGCTCATCCCGGACAGTGGGATGTATCGGGGTTGTGGGCTGGACAGTGGAACATATATTGCTGACGTGGTAGAATAAAGAAAATTTTGCTAATAGCATTTGCATGGGCGTGGGTTGTCTCAGGCTGGGATAGGTGCTATTGCTTTCCATAGCTCATAGAGATCTTTGTACTATTTGTTCTTGCTTGAACTTTATTGAATACATAAACAAGAGTGTGAATATCTTCTCTCTACTAAAATTTTGTTAGATCAGCCTCAGTAATCATTGACCTAGTAGCTTCTTGAATTGTTTTGTTATTCCTTTCAACACCTTCGTTTGTCGAGGAGTTCTTAGAGAAGATAACTATCTTTTTATTCCATGAACTTCACAAAAATATTAAACTAATGGGAGGTAAATTCACCACCTCTGTCAGACCTTAAGCATTTTATCTTCGTTACTTCATTTCAACCACTTGCTTTGAATACCAGATCTATCTAATGCATCGATTTCTCTCTAAGAAATGTAACCCCATGTATATCTAGAATAACCATCAATTAAAAGCATAAAGTACCTTTCACCAAGTAGACTTCTTACACTTGTAGGAACAAAAATATTTGTATGAACTAAATCCAGTAGTCTGATAGTGGACTGTTCCTTTGATCTGTAATTATTTCTTGCTTGCTTTACAAACTGACAATTCCTGCAAATGACGTTAGTAGGCTTTGTAATTCTTGGTAAATCTCTCACAACTTGAACAACACTAATCCTTGCCAAGTTATCAAAATTCATGTGACACATTCTCCTATGCCATAACCAGCTTTCATTAATATTAGTCATAAAACATCATCCATCAAAACCCTTAAGTTGATAGATATTCCTTTCATATTTCTTTCCTATAGCAATCAATGTTCTGGATCCTTTCCAGATCTCACATCTCTCATCCTTAAACAAAAGATCATATCATTTTCTGCACTTCTTACCAACACTCAACAGATTATTCCTTAAACCCTTAACATAATAGACATGATTAGTATGATTCTTGCCATCAAAACTCATTGAACCTATCCCTTAGACTTTAGCACTAGTATCATCTCCAAACATAACCAAGCCTCCATATTTTTCAAGCTTAACAAACTTACTTTTATTACCAGTCATGTGATGTGAACAACCCCTGTGAGCTACCCAAAAATTCTTCTCTTGTATAGTATGTAGGGAAAAGATAACTGTACCTTCATTTTTCTCCTTCTCCAGAGGGCTTTCTTTACCTATTTTAAAGAATTAGCAGGAGTAGATTCATCCTTAATTTACAAGAACAAGCATTCATTGTCATCAAGATCTTCATATTCTGAATCCTCATCAAATATACTAGCATTCTCATTCACATAGTAAGCTCTATTAATCTTATTTCCTTTCTTTTCTTTTTCATATCTTTGTTTATCTCTATTAGCTCTTTCCAGACACTTTGCAACATAATGACCTATTTCTCAATAACTAAAGTAGTTAAAGGGAAATTTACCTTCATACTTACCAGAGCCTTTCCTCATTCTTCTTACAAAGTTAGCTTCTATTTCATCAAAGTTTTCTTCATCCAGATCTTCAACTTTTGTAGCTTTAAAAGTAGTCTTTGATTTGCACCTATTCCTTTGAATCGACTTCTTCATCTCATAAGATGTCAAAAATCCTAACAATAGATCCTTAGTACAAGTCTTATAATATATAGTCTGCTCAATAGAACTCACCTTCTCACTATAAGCATTAGGAAGAGTTTTGAGAATCTTCTCTACAATCCTAGTTTCATCTATAGTAGCACCAAGTCCTTGCATTCTGGCCACTATCTCATCCAATCTCTGTACATAAGCTTTAATATTCTCATCTTTAGACATATATAGAAGATCAAACTATGTTCCCAAGTTCAGTAATTTCACCTCTTTGAATCTTTCATCACCATCATGCACTCTTTCCAAAGCATCCCAAACTTCCTTAGCCGTCTTCAAATTCTAAACCTTAATCAAATTAAAATGTACCAGACTATTCTTCAAGATGAACTTCGCCTTATTGTTCGCTTCATGTGATTTTATCTCTTCAGGTGTACTCAGACCATTCGTAGGAGGAGTGTAATAATTTTTGTAAGCTTTCTCCACATCATATCCATAATATTCTAGATATTCTTCCATCAATACTTTCCAGATACCATAATTAGTTCCATCGAACCTCAAATAATCAAAAATCATTTTTCCAGCCATCTCAGACCTTCCTCAAGTGGTTAAGCTCTTCACCAAGGAACCTTGCTCTGATACCAATTGTTGAATAGGACAACTAAGAGGGGGATGAATCAATATTCATAGAATTAAACCTTTAATTCAATCACCAGAACTAATACTTAATACTTCTTAAATGATTAATCATCAAATGCCAATGTAGAAACTCAAATCCAACACATAAACACAATAACACTAGATTTATGTGGAGATGCCAATGAAGGAAAAATGACAATGAGGATTAACTCACACTATATAGAATATCAAAACCGATTACAAGAGTTTCACTACCTGAAATAAGGCTCACTTCCTTAAATAAGGACTCACTATCCAACAGGGCTAACAACCCAGAGGGATCACTACCACAGAGATACAAATAAGACAAAGAAGACTTGTTGCAGAGAGACTAAAATCCCAATGCAACAAAGGATTCTGTCATATCCACTCGATCAACTTCCATGAATGATAAAGTTCACCTTCTACTCACTGCATCCAAAAAATCAACATTAAGCCTCACACTAATCTTCCACACTCGCAACAAACATTCTTACTGAATAGAATCAATGTCGCATGAAACTACACTTTCTCTTTTCTCTTATTGCTCTTCTTTTCTCTTGTATATTTTCTATCACTTAACTCATCTTGCATTTATACCATCTTCAACTTTGAAACATATCCAAAGTTGGCCATCCAAATCCAAATTCAAATTAGGTCGGTGCGAAAAAATACTAGGGTGGAATTATAATGAGGGCAACCCAAACAAACACTTCATAGGGACCCAAATAGATCCAACATGCTTCATCAACCTCAAAAGTAGTATTTCACACAAGGTCAACCAAACCAGTGTGAAACATAGAATCACTAAGCAAAAACTTTCCAAATGCTGAAATTATCTTCAATACAATTAGGGCAACTCAACTTTAGAACCATAATTCATATGAATTCATCAAAGAGAAATCCAAACCAAAAACATATCTCCCAGATCTCAACTAGAAACACAGAAAACCATAGTTCACAACTGGTGAACACAACTTGCACAGTACAACAAATCAACAACCAAAAATTTGGATATAACATCTTCTAACAACCATAACCAACATGTCTGAACCAGACAAACATAGGAGTAAATCCGAACCAAAACCAAAAGAAACCGCTGAACACCTGCAACATATCTTCATTATAATTTTTTCAATATCCTTGACATATATAGCTAACAACAACTAGTGGATAACCACTTGACCGATTGACATCAATGGAAACACCTTCAATCTTTCCAATCTTGCAACATTCTCTTACTACTTGCCATAGGCCAAACTTGGGTACCTACTTTCCCCATGCAAAGATTCCTTCCAACACTTGTCCAACCTGTCATAGAATCTGGATCTTACATGCCATAAGATCGTCATAGGAATCCATCATAAGAATCTGTCATACTTTGTCATAGAATCCCTCAAAGATGCTGACACATGTCAAAGAATCTCTTCCCAAAGTGGGACTCCTACATTGCCTTATGGAGACCACATCATCCATGTCACCTCCCAATATGTTGAAAACTCATCGTGCCAAGTCACATTAGATGAAAAATTAATATGAGCAAGAAAATACAACATAAGCATTAATAAATTAATATTTCAATGCTAGGAAATTGCAAAGGTTGAGACACCTTAATTCCCAACATTCAATGCCTAAATTTTAAAAACTCCAAATATGAGATATAACCCTCTACATTTATTATACTCAACTAATAAAACATACAAGCATTCTTGAATTGACCAATGCAATTATTTCATCAAATGAGATGTTGAACCATTTTAATATATTTTTCCTGCAAGAACTCATTTAAAAAAAATTAATATATTGTACATTACTCTGATGAATGAGATCGATCACCACTCATGTAAAAATGGTACTCTTTGATTATCTTCCTATTCTCTTCTATATTATCAAGGGAACGTCTATATGTGATGTGAACAAAAATAGCAATTGAATTAAATTGTAATATTGAGACTAGACTTCATTTTGTGGTTACAATGTGTAGTTTTATGCAAAATCAACT
>VDFB02271358.1:1246340974-1246446311 GCA_007258455.2 Sequoia sempervirens | reverse complement strand
CTAGCACCCTCCACATACATTAGCACTGACTACATTGTCCCATATCACCTACGAGTCATTTCAAGATACCGGCGTCCAAGGAATATAGATTTGGTCGACCAGTCAAACTCAGAATATTCTTACAACCAAGCAAATATTCTGATTCAAAGGCGACAACAACTGTGACGTCCATTTGGGTGTCAAATTTAGGCTTGTGTAGGCACACAACAACCATTTTATCATCAAATTTAGCATCGGGTTTCGCTGACATTAGTGGGTTCATTTGAAATTTCTACCCCCATCTTCATTTGCTTTTTCAATTTTGAAGCTGATTTTCAAATGCTCATAACTTGTGCTCAGGACCTCCAATTTGTGAATTTTTTTTTGATTTGGGATAAATTTTTGCGCTCTATGCACTAGTGTAGATGGTTTTTGATTTTGATGCATAGATTTTTCAGAAAATTCAATTTGTCATAGGTGTTGCTAAGTTGTCACCATTTTTGGAACTTTTAGGGCTCTGTTCAGGCTCTTACAGACTCCTTTTCAAGTGAATTTTTTTTTAGAAGTGCATTTTTTTTTGAGAACTTCATAGTGGTGCTATTAATTTGTATTCATTGTGAGCATAAATTTTACTTTTAGAATATAGCCTTATTTGGCTCTTTTTGGAATTTGTATTGCATAGATCACAGTTTGATCTTTTGCATGTTGATCACAATTTGATTTGGCTTGCAAGTGAAAATTGTAATCACATTGAGTATAAAGTGCCAAATCATTTTCTTGGGGGGGTTCTTTGATTGAGTGAATTTGGGGGGGTTGTGTTGTGTGATAGTGCTTTGATTTCTCTCTTGTGCTCTTCATATTTCAGCCATGGGTCATCCTAAGTTTCCTTTTTTAACTCCACACAACTATGCAACATGGAAAATAAATGCATGGAGTAAACTAATGGAAAAAGGATTAATTCACTACATTGACGGATTTGTTTTAGAACCAACTGATCCAAATTTAAAAAGTGAGTGGCTCATTAAAAGTACTAAGGATCTTGGAACACTTAGGAAATATGTTTCTCTTGATCTTATCTTTCACATTGATCAGTGTAAATCAGCTAAAGAAGCTTGGGATAAACTTGCTCAATTGTATGGCAAAATTGATGAGATTAGGTGATACAAACTTGATAATGATCTCTCTAATCTAGATCCAAATAATTTTGATACAATCCAATACTATGTAACAAAGGCTAGTGAACTAAGAGCACAACTCAAAGATTGTGGTATTGATAAGAAGGATGCATAGTTGGTCTTCAATTTGTTGGACAAGCTTCCTTCAAAATATGCAAATTTTTTTTTTAGTTTTTAGACTCATCGGTTGACTATGGGAAGTGCCTATACTACACCTTCATTTGATTCATTTACATAGATGTTGGTTCTTGAACAATCAAATTTGATCACTATAGGTATTCTCAAGTCATCCAAGTCAAAGCTTTGGTAGTAGGACATGGGTTAGGATCTAATAAAAAACAAAAGCAATCAAAGAATAAGTTACACAAAGATTGAGCACAATCCTCTTCTCCTCATCATTTTCCAAGAAGGGGAATTCAAAAAAGAAGGAGAAACTGACTTGTGCATATTGCAAGAGAGTTGGTCATGATGAGCATCATTGTCATGCTAAGAAAGTTGATGAATCAAGACTAGTCTCCTCAAAAAGAATAACATCAATTTGCACATTTCTACAAAAAGGAAGCATCTCCTTCCACTTCTTCATAATCAAAGAAAGGAAAAGGATAGGGACTTGTTGCAGCCATAGGATCATCACATCAATGGATACTTGACTTGGGTGCTACACATCACATGGGTTCTGACAGAGAACAATTTTCTTCATTGGAGCCTTGTACAGTACCGCACATTCTTATAGGTGATGACACTAAGGTGCAAGTTGTTAGAAAAGGTTCGACTGACATGGATGATGGATCCTTTGAGAATTTTCTTTGTGTTCCTAACTTGTGTTCCAACCTTCTTTTAGTCTACCAAATCACTCATCTTGGGAATGGGAAGAAAGTTGAGTTTTCTCTAGACATAGTTGTGGTCAAAGATTTTGAGGATAATGCCTTGGTTGCAATGGGAAAGGCCAATCATGAGACTCAACTATATCAATTTTCTCACTTTGTGCCACATTCTCCTTCTACAACATTGCTCACTCATTCAAATTCAATGAGTAAGTTATGGCATGAGTGGTTTGGACATCTTAACTACTGCTATCTTCAGTAGCTTAGCCCATAGGATATGGTCATAGGTCTCCCTCACATTAGCTTTTCAAATGGTGTATGTCTAGGTTGTGCTATGGGTAAGCATCCAAAAGAGAAGTTTGATAAAGGGAAGTCTTGGAGGGCTTTAGAAGTTCTTCAATTGGTTCACAGTGATCTAACATGCCCATTTCCAGTTTTTTCCTTTAGCAAGGCTTGCTATGCACTCACCTTTATTGATGACTACTCTAGATTCACTTGGGTCTACTTCACCAAAAGAATGAAGTCTTTGAAAAGTTTCAAACCTTCAAGGCTCATGTTGAAAAGCAATCTGGAAAGTATATCAAGATTCTTTGTACTAACAATGGTCGAGAATATGTGAACCACAACCTTGTGCAATTCTGTACTCTTGAAGGGATTGATCTTCAAAATTTAGTTGCATACACACCACAATAGAATGGTGTTGCTGAAAGAAAAAAAGGACCCTCAAGGAAATGACTAACTGCATGATTCATGCTCATTCTCTTGGTCCAGAATTTTTGGCTAAAGCCATTAATTGTACTACACACATTCAAAATTGGGTTCCCCACAAGGTATTGAAATGCATGATCCTTTTGAGGCTTGGTGTGGTAGGAAACCAATTGTGTGGAATTTTAGAGTTTTTGGCTCTCCAGCTTGGGTACACATTCCTCCAGAGAAGTGCAAGGATTTGAAACCTCAAAGTAGGACTTGCATCTTTGTTGGATATTCAGATGGTGTGAAAGGGTTTAGACTCTTGGATCTAGAGACACATGAGCTTTTCATTGAGAGGATTTCTCAATTTGAGGAAAGATCTCCTAGCTTGAAATTTGATCCTCCTCATCCTACCTCCACAATGGACTCAGATGATAGTGACTATATAGGGTGAAAATAGGATCCACCCTAATGTGTGGGAAAAAGATATGGATCACTTATTTTTCAAGGCCCTAAACACCTTAAATTATGCAAAATATGATGCTAATAACAACCAAAAATACAACCTAAATTTTATAGCAACTATGGGGGATGTTTTAGAGCATAAAAAGCTGTGTACCTAGCCATAAAGTTGCTATTTTTGAGCTATGGAGGACTCATTCGCCTTCAATGGTGAATGGGTCCTTTTAGGGTTTCGAAAAACTGATTTCAGGATCTTGTACCTTGATGTTTACACTATTGAAATCCCAATTATCAAGATTTGGAAGATTGTAGTTAATTCTGTAGAGCTCTTTCCATGATCTTGCACTTTGAGTGACAACTTTTGTAACTTTACAACTTTGACAACTTTGCTCGAAATCTTGCTCAACTTGATCTTCAACCCGTAAATTTGCAATCACACACTAAAGGGTAGAAAAAAATGTTGATTTGTTAGTGAATGGGGGTTTTCCTCAGCCAAACCCCTTGTAATTAAACCAAATGAAGAAATAAGATAATGAAGCATGAACATGAAATGATGCAATTAGAACCTTGACATGATGATATGATCTTTGAATTGCTGCAATAAACACTTGACTTCTACCTTGAAAATGCCTTGAAAATGCTTTTGAAGTGCTCTATAATGATCTTGTAAAGTATTAGGATGCTCTCTTGAAAATCTTAGGTGAAACTATGTGAATTAACCCTTTATTTATACTAAATTAGGAGATTAACACCAAAATTCAAAGAACTAAGGCCGACACCATATCTAGAAAGAAAGATAATTAAATTCCCATCAGAATGAAATTCAAAAGGGTCTTATTGAGGGAGAACCCATTCACCACCAAAGGCGAATGGGTCTTGGCTAAGTTTCCAGGACCAAGCTTTGGGGAGTTGAAAGGGGACCAAAAACCCATTCCAGATCAACTAAGAAAGGGGGGTCCTGTTAAGGGAGGATCCATTTTCCATCAAGGGTGAATGGGTCCTGGTTCAACTTACCAGGACCAAAATTTTCTCTATGAAATAATTTGATATTTAATTTATGATTGTTGGGAAAGATCCATAGGAGGTGTCAAAATTAAGGCCTAAAAAGGGGGTTAATAAATCCAATTAACCGCAATGAATTAAGACCACCTAAATAAGTGTGAAAGTGCTTTAAAACACTTTACAACACCTAAACAAGGTAAAAATTATGTATTTTTTTATTGAAAGGGGGATCATTAGGATTAATTAAGCAAATACATCCTAGAAAAGTGTGAAAGTGTGTTACAACACTTTATAACACCTTTGCAAAGGATCAATTAAGACATGATTTAGTTAAATAAAGGTCCTAGAATAGTGTGAATGTGCACAAGACATTACAACACCACTCCAAGATACCATTAATTCAAATTTAATGTCAATTATCAAGCAAGCAAGGAAAATGATACTTTTTTCATTACTACAACGACTTAGATGATTCTACCTCACCTCCGACTTGTAGGGTTGCACCTTCACAGGGTTCTCATTTTGAGGTTTAGGATTCATGTCCTTCATCCCCATCATCTTCATGACCTTGTTGGGATCGACAGATTCTTGAGTCGACAGGAAATCTTGTTAGGGATCCTTCAGACACTCGAAGGACTCAGTCACAACATTAGCATCTTCCACATGTCTACACTGCTACTGCTTTAGATCCACAATCCTTTAAGGAGGCATCAAGAATTCTTGAATGGGATTCAACAATGGAGGAAGAGTATAGTTCCTTGATGTAGAATCACACATGGGACTTAGTTCCTCTTCCTAAGGGGAGAAAAATGGTTCAATGTTAGTGGATCTATTGGACCAAATATGCAATTGATGGAACTATAGACAAGTTCAAAGCATGACTTGTGGATAAAGGTTTCTCATAGGTTCCTGGCATTAATTATATAGAAACCTTTTCCCTTGTTGCTAAGATGAACTCCATTCACTTGACTCTTTCCATTGCAACAACTCATGAATGGGTTGTCCATCAGATGGATGTGAAGAGTGAATTTCTTCACAAATATCTTGTAGAGGAGATTTACATGGAGCAAACACAATGATTTGTTCAGGATTATTCTTTGGTTTGCAGATTGAGGAAGTCTCTCTATGGCCTCAAATAGGCCCCTTGGGCTTGGTATGCCAAGATGGACTCTTTCTTCTCTCGACAGGATTCTCTAGGTGCCACTCGGATTTGAATGTCTACAGGTTGTGATAGGATGACTCTCACTTGCTTCTTGTTCTTTATGTTGATGAATTGATCATTACAGGGAGTTCATCATCCATCATTGGTAGAGTCAAATATTCTCTACATGACAAGCTTGCTATGACTAACTTGGGCCTCTTGCATTACTTTCTCGGGATTGAGATCACACAATCCTCTTTCGAGATCACTCTTGCTTAGCCCAAGTATTCTCCTGACCTTCTAGCTCAATTCCACATGTTTGATTGTAAGGATGCACCTACTCTCTTTCTGTCAGGAGTCAAACTTGAGGCCAAGTATTTTAATTTACTAGTTGGTGCCACTTTGTATCGTCAACTTGTTGGGAGCCTCATCTACTTGACTCACACATGCCTTGATATTTATTTTTAGGTTGGAATGGTTTCACGCTTCATGCAGGAACCACATGAGCTTCATTAGAAAGCTTCCAAATGCATCTTGCATTACATACATGGTACACCACATTGTGGGATTCGCTATGCAGTTTGTACAAGACTCAACTTGGTTGGATATACAAATTTTGATTGGGCTAGCGATCTTTGTGATTGTAAGTCCAGTTCTGGCTACAACTTTCATCTTGGCTCTGACCCCATTTTTTGGCAGAGTAAGAAGCAACATTCTATTGCTTTCTTTGACTGAGGTTGAGTATCGAGGAGCTATTAATGCAACTACTGAGGCCATTTGGCTTCAAAATATTATGACTGAGTTTTGCTTCACCATTCCATGACCCACAATCCTCCATTGTGACAATCAAAGTGCCATCCAAATCTTGAAGAACCTGATTCAACATCAGCATACCAAACACATCAAGATCCATATGCACTACATCAAGGAGCTGATATAGGAGCAGGTCATTGATTTGCAGTATTGTCCTACAACAAAGCAGGTTGCAAATATCTTCACCAAACCCTTCACTGAAAGTACATATCACCATTTACAAGCTCTCTTAGGGGCGCAAGATGTTTCTTCAGGGGGGATCACTTGACCTTCTTCATTATCTCTTTTGGGGGGGAATTTTTCCTCACTCGAGGTTTTGTCCTTCTCATCTTTTTTGAGAGCAGTTTCTATTTTGTTTCTCTCTTTTGGGGAGGATTTTTTTCCTACTAAGTTTTCTCCTTTTCCCCATTTGTGAGGGATTGCATTGAATTTGTACATGGGTACCTGACATGACCTCAAAGCTAGGACCTATCTTTGAGTCATTTGCATAATAATATTCTCCCTAAGTTGCACTTAAGGGGGGGTGTTGGTGTGAACAAATGTCTTGTACCTAGTTATTTCACTTATCAGGGACGTAGGGGACATATTCACATGTTAAGTTTACTTAGGTCCTAAGACTCTTTCTAGGTGTTAGTTGTAATTAGTTATTATCTTATCTTTTGACAACTAACACATGTGACCTAGGTAGTTGTGTCAAGTTGTCTCATGTCATAAGATTAAGACACTTGTCATAATCTTATGACATCTTATATCTCACCTTGGCTATATAACCAAGGGGTCTACTACATTGTACATTGATTATTTTTGCATTCATTGATAGGGAGACAATTTATTCTTGTCATATTGATCTTCTGAGTATTTTTTTCTTTCCATAGGCCTTTAGATCTTGGGTGGCTATCTCCAGAGCCAAATCTCACAATGGAAAACAATTTTTTTTTGGGGCCACTAAACACATCTGAATGATATGTATAAATGATTTCTTAGTTGTAGCATTTACTCCCCCTATGGAAGACACGATATTTTGAGATTATTATTTTGAGAAATTCAACATTCTAAGCTCACTCTCTCCTTAGTTTAGCATCTCCTTAATTCAAAAATTTGATCCCACTTTCTCCCCTTTGACATCAATGGAAAATGGTCAACATAATTTGTGTTGACACCCACATACTACTAGTACATTGCACCATCCAACAACCTATTTCCTTGATAGAATCCCCCTAAGTCCATGCTTCAATATGTCTGAAAACATTCAACAAGAGCACCAACCCATCTTGAGGTAGGGAGACCAAGCTCCCTTTCACCTTGTGCTACCTCTTGATTCAAGAGGAGAGAGAAACAACTCTCAACTTCTGTCAGAGAAACTCAAATGTATCCTTAGGAAGTGGCTTCATGAATATATCTACAACTTTATCCTTTGTGTCCACATATTCCAATCTTACTTCCTCAAGAAATGATATTTGATTGCAATGTGTTTTGTTCTTGAGTGCATCACCAATTTTTTAAATTTTTTTATTGCGCTGGTGTTATCACAAAATAGTGACAAGGCCTTCAAACTTAATCTTTATCTCCTTCAAATTTTGTTTCATCCAAAGCACTTGATTGTAGCATGATGCTAAAGAAATGCGTTATTCTTCTATTGTAGATAAAGAAACTGATTCCTACTTCTTACTCAACCATGACACTAGATTGTCTCCAAGGAAGAATGCACCACCATTTGTGCTCTTTCGATCATCCACACATCTTGCCTAATCTACATCTATATATGTAGTTAGAGTGAAATTTTCACTATTTGGATACCACAATCCAAAATATTTAGTAGCCTTCAAATACCCGAATATCCTTTTCACCGCCTTAATATGAGTCTCTTTAGGTGAGCTACTTGAAATTTGATAGCCATTCCAACTAACTACATAATGTCTAGTCTTGATGTTGTCACATAGAACAAAATGCCAATCATGAACCTACACAAAGTTTGATCTGCCGAAGCAAATTCATCATCTTTACTTAACTTACATCTAGCAACCATATGTAGGTGTTGCAACTGGTTTGCAATATTCCATTTTGAACTTGCATAACATCTCCTTTATGTATTTGTGTTGTGAAATAAAAATCCCTTTGTCTGATTGTACAATTTGCAACCCCAAGAAGAAAGACAATTCTCTTAACATAGACATCTAAAATTCATTTTGCATAGCCTTCTGAAAGTCATTGCATATTTCTTCACTGCTACCTCCAAAAATTATATCATCTAAATAAACCACAACTATTAGCATTTTTTATCCTTCTATTTTTTATGCACAAATTATTGTCTATACAACCTCTTCAAAATCCTTGCTACTGCAAGTATCCATCCAACCTTGAATACCAAGCTCTAGGAGCTTGCTTGAGTCCATACAAATCCTTTTTCAATTTGTAAACATAATCTAGTTTTTTAGTACATTGAAATCCTTTCAATTGTTCAATATAAACCTCTTCTTCAAGCTGTCCATTCAAGAATGCTTACTTCACATCCATCTAATACACATTGAAATTATTGAATGCTAAAGGATCTAAGAACATCTCGATTGCCTCCAGTATTTCCATTGGATCAAATTCTTCCTCAAAGTCTATACCTTTAAATTGAGCACACCCTTTACACACAAGGATTTCTTTTTTTCGGATCACTTCACCTTCTTCATGTTCAACTTGTTTTTGAATATCCACTTTGTTCCAATCACATTCTTGTTTTTAGGTCTTGGGCAAGTTTCCAAGTTTCATTCTTCATGATCTGATTTAGTTCTTCCTTGATAGCTTCTATCCATCCTTGTTATTTTCTTGCTTCTTTATATGTCTTAGGTTCTATCTTTGATAGAAAAACAAAGTGCACTTTTTCACCTGATGTTTCTAGTATCTTTCAGGTTTGAGCCCAACTATCTTTGTCACCTATGATTTGATCTGCATAGTAATTTTTTTGAACATACTTTTCTAGAGTTTTTGGAACAACTTCTTATGAGTCTTCAATGCGGCTGTAAGTTGATTCTTCATCATCTTCTACTTTTGAAACTCTACTAGATTGAATAGTCTCATCAACCTTCACATTTTCACTTTCAACTTTCTTCTTCAATCTTTTATTATAACATTTGTAAGCTTTACTTCTTAAGGAATAACCAAGAAAAATGCATTCATCTGATTTGGAATCAAACTTAACCATATTTTCTTCATCTCTCTTGATGTATCACTTGCTTCCAAATATCTTGAGGTGCCTTAATGATGTTGATATTTATTTCCATAATGTAGTCTTCTCTATCTTATGCTTAATCTGAACTTTGTTCAAAATATACACAATTTTCTGTGTAGCTTCTCTCCAGTACATATTTGGTGGATTTTCTTGACATAGCATAGTTCTTGCCATCTCTTGTACAGTTTGGTTCTTTCTTTTTGCAACTCCATTTTGTTGTGGATTTCTAGGGGCAAAGAACTTCCTTTGGATCTCATGCTCTACACATAATTTTTCATACTTCTCACCAATAAGTTCTCCACCTCTATCTAATCTCAAAACTTTGATTGTCCTTCCGGTTTCATTTTCTACCAATTCCTTGAATGCCTTAAACTTTTCAAAAGTCTTTTACTTCTTTTTCATAAATGTTATCCAAGTCATCATAGTATAGTCATCAATCAACATCATAAAATACCTATTTTCTTGTGGACTCTTAGTCCTCATTAGTATGCATAGATCTATATGTACCAGATTTAATGGTTTTGATGCAGAGTAAGCCTTAGCAAGATATTTTATTCTTGTCTACTTTCCTTCATGACACGGCTTGCAACAAATTGACTAAGGTTTCTTAATCTTTGACATATCCTAGACCAACCCTTTTGAATTAATCTTTACAATATCATTAAAATTCATGTGTCCTAACCTTTTGTGTCAAAGCCAACTTTTATCCTTCTGTGTAGTGAGACAATTTTTTCCATTCAACTCATTGAGATGATATATATTGACATTATCTGTCTTGCTTCCTTCTGCAATTAGCTCATCGATACTTGATTCCTTGAATTCACAACCTTCAACACTAAAAGATAGCTTGTATCCTTTATCACACATCTGAATAACACTAAAAAAATCATGCTTTAGGCATTCAACATACAAAATATCATGTGTCTTTGTTTTACCACCATCAAGACTTAAAAAACCTTTACTAGAAATTTTGACAATTGAATTGTTTCCAAGGGTAAAAGAACCACCTTCAAATTTCTTGAAATTCATGAAATTACTTTTATCTTGAGTCATATGACTAGAGCAACCACTGCCAATAATCCACAGGTTCTTCTCCTTCTAAGCATGTAGTGCAGTTTGAGAAATCATTGACTTTTTTGACTTCTTTTCCTCAAGAATCTTCTTCCAGACCTTTTCGGGAACATCACTTTTTCCATGTTTCGATAACAAAGAACTCACAAAATTACTTTTGCAGTTCCTTGCAATGTGTCCAAAATTGTTGCACTTGAAACATATGATATTAAAATTATATAGAGATGCAAAGGAAATATTATTGACGAAATTATTTATTCTTACTGAAACTCTTCTACAATCCACAACCTTATGTCCATAATCATTACAATTAAAACAATAATAAGAGAAAATAAAAATTTACCTAGTATTCTATCCTTGTCTTTTGAATCTTCTTCTTTTGTTTTGCACTTGAATAAAGCCATAATTATGAGTCATACTTCCATCACTTACCATGGTCCTTTTTGAATTTGAACTTTTGGAACCTGTCACCTCCAGAATAGCCTTAATAGTTCTCTCTAACTATTCTATCACCTTCTTCTTTTGATCATCAAAACCTACACTAGTTTTTCCATGCTAAATTTTTTGACTTTCCAATATTTGATCTAGGGATTGAATACTTTTATTGAACTTCAACTACAACTGCTGATTTAGTTTCTCAGGTTCTTTTCTGGCTACCAAAATTTCTACTTGAAGCTTCTCACAATCTTTGTCTCTTGATAGTAATTTTTCTATCAAAACTTCTTCAACTCTTTTTTCTTCTTCTTCTTGGGTCATCAGATCAACAATCATCTTTTCTGCAGTCTTCAACTCTTTTGATACTCTTTCTTGGTTCTCACTTCTACAATTTTTTCCTTTATATTTTTGATTTCTTTTCCAGCCCACAACAATTTCTCTATAAGATCCACTTCTTCTGCATTGTCTTCGGAACCCATTTCAGCATCTCCTTCAACAATTTCAAAAGCATGAACATAGCTTTTTACTTTTCATCTTTAGATGCATCTTCATCTTATTCTTCAATGGATTAGTCTTCTTCCTCATTAGTGTAGAAACTCTTATGTTTTCTTTGACCTTTGAATCTTATCTAAGAAGATTTCTTTCCATTCTTTTGGTCAACATTGTTAGTATTCTTATGGGGACACTTAGCCATTAAATGTCCTACTTCTCCACAATTGAAAAAAATTGAAAGTTAATTTAACTTTTTTCTTACCAAAACCTCTTTGTAGCTTCCTAACAAAATTTAATTCCTTCGAATTTGATCCACAATTAGAATCTTCATCAACTTACTTCTTGGACACTTTGAAAGTAGCTTCTTTCCTTATAGAATCTTCATTTTCAAATCTCATTTCAAATTCAATTAATGTTCCATGTAATTCAATCAACCTTAAAGCATTCAGATCTTTAGCTTCTTCAATAGTAGATATTTTAGGATCAAACCTTCCAAGGAGATATCTGAGTACCTTCTTCATAACAATCTTCTCTTTCAAAATTTCACCAACACCTCAAATATGGTTGACAAATTCATCAACCTTGGGCATGAATATAGCAATGTTCACATCTTCTTTCATTTTTAGACCTTCAAACTGAGCTCTGTAAGTTTGCAACTTTGCCTCTTTGACCTTGTCATCACCCTCATAGATTGTTTCCAATTTGTCCCATATTTCCTTTGTTGTTTTGCACTACATTACTTTCACAAATTTATAATATTCAGTCCACATAAAAGAGCATTCTTTGCCTTAGCATTGAGTTCAAGATCCCTCTTTCCAATCTAATCCTTGGGAGGGAGATTTTTAGGAGGCTCATATCCTTCTACAAATAACATCCAAATGTCCATCTTTAAAACCAACAAATAGGACTCCATCCTAACTTTCCAAAATGTAAAATTGGATCCATAAAAAATTGGTACTTTGTTTCTAGATAAACTTTCCTATGCCATCTTGGATCTACCTTAAGCTGTTAGACTTCTTCAAAGAAACTTGTCTTTGATACCAATTAAACGACACACAATCTATTGGGTAGGGGGATGAATTAGTAGATCAAAAAAATTCTGAAAACCTTTAATTTAACAACTATTATATAGATTTTCAACATGAAGAGCACTGAACCACACAAGAAATCATTCAAAGGACAACAAAAGATAACACACAACACCAGATGTACATGGAAACCCAAGATGGGAAAAATGATGGTGAGAAATCTCACAAGTAGGAAAATAATAAGAAAAATTAAAATGTGATGTAGGCACCAACCTACCAAAGACACCAATCCCTAATTGATTTTGTAGGCACCAACCTATTGGAGACAACAATCCCCATAGACACTAATCCCTACCAAAACAATACAACAAGTAGAACACCAATCCTACCGGATTATAGAATTAATGGCAGATTTGAAATATAACTCTGATATGCACTAGAGATATAACTGACACTATCCCACATTCAGAATTGTAAGGAAGCTAAGCTAACAAAACAACTTCCTACACTAATATTGAGAGGAGAATAATGCAAAAAATTTACAGGTCTTTAACAGTTACATAAAATTAAACAAAAATAAACATAAATATCATGCATACCACAACACAATGATTATGTGAGGAAAACCATTTCGGGAGAAAAACCCCACACTCCAAAAGTCGCCCAATATATTATTCAGTAAATCACAAAGATTACAATATACTTGCAGAGCAAGCTTCTCATAGGAGTATCACCACTCAGAGATCAAGAGACAACATGATCACTATCAGACTCTCAGAAATCATCACAATCTCTACCATAGTCGTAATACAACGTCCTCAAAAAATAGAGTTACATTCTAGGGCAAGACAGGCCAACAAAATATCTTCCATTAGATCTAAAACCTAATAACGAACGGTCCAGATTTATAATATATCCTTTATTTAATGTATGTCGACCATTCTAGAAGTTTCCTAAAAATGTTAACACACTCACATTTTGCTCCATGCTGCCATTGTATACACCTATCGGTGTAACTAGGAAACATATATAAATATATATACATCCTATCAACAATAAACCATATATAATTGCAAGGTTGAGACACATTTTCCCAAAAAATCTCCTACTTGTCAAACACCTTGCAAGAGTAACATGAGGGTGTAAACATTGTCTCTTTAATTGCTAGGGGTTGAAAGGCCCATAGTCTCTAAACACCATCTGGACTTCTTTGTGCTCACAGGCTTAGTTAAAGAATCAGTAACATTCATCAAAGTCTCTATCTTAACCAACTTCACCCTACCATCTTTGACCATATCTCTAACAAAATCATATTATACATCAATGTGCTTGGTCCTGGCATGAAATTTCGGGTTCTTGGCTAGACATATCACACTTTGATTGTCACAATAAATTGTCACTGCACTTTGTTTTATTCCATTATCTGAACACGGTTTCCTAAGCCAAATGGCTTCTTTACAAGCATGACTAGCTACCATGTACTCTACTTCAGTAATGTATAAAGCAACCACAACCTATCACTTACTCATCCAACTAATTGTACCACCAAATAAAGTAAACACATAAGCACTGGTGGATTTTCTACTATCAACATCACCTACCTAGTGTGAATCCACATAACCATGAATATCAAGGGAAATTTCGTCTTCAGTCATATTATTATGATAACATACGAAATAGTTTAAGGTACCCCACAAATATCTGAAGACTCTTTTAACTGCATCCCAATGAGCTTTACTAGGATTAGACATATATCTGGAAAGAACTCCCATTGCTTGGGTAATATCTGGTCTAGTACAAATCATAGCATACATCAAACTTCCAACTGCACTCTGGTAAGGCACTCTGCTCATGTCTTCCATCTCCAATGGGGATGTTGGAAAAGTCTATCTTGTAGACCTACAAACAAGTTGAGTTGGAGGTTCTTCCTCCTCTTCTGAAGATCCAAAGCTAGCTGAGCGCTCCTTAACTTCTTGTCTATCCTTGGGCCTTAATTCAAATTTCTCAGCTGTAGGAGAAAATTGAATCACATCTTCTTGTTTACTTTGTTCTAGCTGAAATGTTACATAAGAAGGCTTAGTTTATTTAAAAATAACACTTCTAATATGTATTACCTTCTGTGTAACAGGATCCCAAAGCTTGTATCCTTTCACACCATAACTATATCCAATGAAGATACATTTCAAAGCCTTGTTCTCCAAATTTGTTCGCTTTTCCTTTGGCACATGTACATATGCCTCGCAACCAAAAAATCTAAGATGTATCAATGAAGGCTTGTGACCTGACCATGCCTCTATAGGAATCTTATCGACAAGAGTTGATGTAGGAGACCTGTTAATCAAGTAATAGGTAGTGGCAACAACTTTAGCCCAAAACCTTTGTTCTAGACCAACACCACTCAACATACTCCTAGCCTTCTCCATTAGTGTCCTGTTCATTCTTTCTTCAACTCCATTCTATTGTGGATAATATGGAGTTGTCTTCTGTCTATGAATACCACAATCTTTACAAAATTTATAAAAATTATTAGAGAAAAATTCATTGCCATTATCAGTCCTCAAACGTTTTATTTTCTTTCCAGTATGCAACTCAACCGTTGCTTTAAATTCTTTAAATCAACTAAAAACTTCATATTTAATCTTTAGGAAATATACCCATGTCCTTCTACTATAATCATCAATAAAAAACTTCATATTTACTCTTTGGACAATCTAAAATAGATAAATTTTTTCCAACTAAAATAGGAACACACAATGGTCTACAATCTTGCATATCAAACCTCTATAAAATTGAATTCAAATAATTACTTTGGCCAAGCCATAGCTTTCTATTCACTCCATCTCTTTTAATTTCCATCCCAAGAATGTGTTTAGTTGCATCAAGATCTTTCATTTCAAATTTAGCTGCAAGTTGAGATTTTAGTTCTGAAATCATACCTTTCCCTTTGCCAATAAATAACATATCATCAACATATAATGCAATAAACAGGAAAAAAACACCATCAGTTTTATAATAAACATAATGATCTGATTTAGAACGCTCAAATCCCAAACTCAACACATATGTATCAAATTTTTGGTACCACATCCTAGGACTTTGTTTTAAGCCATACAAAGATTTCTTCAATTTGCAAACCAATTTACTTTTACCTTTCACCATGTAGTGCTCTGTCCGTGTCATATAAATATCCTCCTCCAAATCACCATGAAGGAAAGCAGTTTTCACATCCATTTTCTCAACCTCTAAATCAAAAGCAGAACCAATAGAAAGCAAAAATCTAATGGATGTCATTTTTTCAGCAGGAGAAAATATCTCACCATAATCAACACCCTCAACTTGAGAGCAACCCTTCACTACCAACCTTGCTTTGTATTTCTCAATACTTCCATTTGAACCAATATTTTTCTTGAACACCCATTTACAACCAATAGGTTTTCATCCTTTAGGAAATGGTACATGATCCCATGTATCATTCTTTTTCAAAGATGCCATTTCTTCATCCATAACAATCTTCTAGGATTCCACATCATTCATACTTAGTGCCTCTTCTATAGATCTGGGTTCATCCATTTTAGTATTCAAAGCAAAAATACATCTCCAATCATTAGGTAAATACGTTTCAGGTGGTTGTCTATGTCTTGTAGACCTACAAACAAGTTGAGTTGGAGGTTCTTCCTCCTCTTCTAAAGATCCAGAGCTAGATGAGCTCTCCTCAACTTCTTGTCTATCCTTGGGCCTCAATTCAAATTTCTCAGTTGTAGGAGATAATTGAATCACATCTTTTTGTTTACTTTGTTCTAGCTGAAATGTAACAAAAGAAGGCTTAGTTTCTTTAAAAATCACACTTCTACTATGTATTACCTTCTGTGTAATAGGATCCCAAAGCTTGTATCCTTTCACACCATAACTGTATCCAATGAAGATACATTTCAAAGCCTTGTTCTCCAAATTTGTTCACTTTTCCTTTGGAACATGTGCATATGCCTCGCAACCAAAAAATATAAGATGTCTCAATGAAGTCTTGCAACTCGACCATGCCTCTATAGGTGTCTTATTGACAAGAGATGATGTAGGAAACCTGTTAATCAAGTAACAGGTAGTGGCAACAACTTCAGCCCAAAACCTTTGTTTTAGACCAGCACCACTCAACATATTCCTAGCCTTCTCCATTAGTGTCTTCATCATTCTTTCTGCAACTCCATTCTATTGTGGAGAATATGGAGTTGTCTTCTGTCTATGAATACAACAATCTTTACAAAATTTATCAAAATTATTAGAGAAAAATTCACCACCATTATCAGTCCTCAAACATTTTATTTTCTTTCTAGTATGCAACTCAACCGTTGCTTTAAATTCTTTAAATCGACTAAAAACTTCATATTTACTCTTTAGGAAATATACCCATGTCCTACTATAATGATCAATAAATGAAATATAATATGTGGATTTACCAATCGAAGGAACAACTACAGGATCAAACACATCAGAATGAATAAGATCCAATACACCACAAGATTTAGATCTCCCCCTAGACTTGGATTTGTCATGCTTCTCATTCTTCTTTCCTTTTTCCTTAGGCCTTCCATGAAAATTTAGGGCCTCCTTGGCAGTGATGGATACCTTACTCCTCATCTCTTATGAAAGAAAAGATCCCACCACATCTGTAGTCTTCAAAATAACATAAGTACTCCCAATAGCCATAACAAGAGAATCCCATGAATCAGACAAAGAACAAATAAAGATCTGACATTTCTCCTCCTCATCCATTTTGACAACAATTGATGCCAATTGAGCCAAAAACATATTGAATTCTTCTAGGTGGTATGTGATTCGTCCAACCTCTTCCATTCTCAAGGAATATAATTTCTTCCTTAAGAAAATATTGTTCACTAAGGATTTGGCCTAATACATATCACCAAGCTTCTTCCATAGTTTCTGTGCAGAGGTCTCCTCATGGAAATTAATTAAAATAGAGTCTACCAAACATAATCTGATTAGACCCAGATTTACGGTCCATAACATCATATTGAGTAGCTTGAGTAGGATCTGCCGGCCTTGAAACATTCTCATCAACAACATCCCACATATCTCAATCTATCAATAGATCCTCCATCTTTAGCTTCCACATCTCAAAATTATTTTCAAAAAATTTCTCCACCTCTATTCTCCCTGATGAGCTTGCCATCTGAAAATTCCTACAACAATAACACAAAGTATCTTCTACACAAGCTCCCACTCAAATATGAATTAGTTTGAAAAACCCAACAACCCACAACTGAAACCGAAGGTGATCAAGCTATGATACCACTCGTAAGGAAGCTAAGGTAGCGGAACAACTTCCTACACTAATCTTGAGAGGAGAATAATGAATTTTTTTTTATAGATCTTTAACAATTACATAAACTTAAACATAAATAAACATAAATGTCATGCATACCACGACACAATGATTTATTGGGGGAAAATCCTTTCGCGAGAAAAACCCCACACTCCAAAATCTACCCAATATATTATTCAATAAATCACAAAGATTGAAATATACTTAAAAAGAAAGCTTCTCAGAGGAGTATCACCACTCAAAGATCAAGAGACAACATGATTGCTATTAGACTCTCAAAAATCATCACAATCTCTACCACGGTCGTAATACAACACCCTCATACAATAGAGTTACATTCTAGGGAAAGACAAGCCAACAACATATCTGCCATTAGATCTAAAACCTAATAAAAAATGGTTTAGATTTATAATATATCCTTTATTTAATATATGTCCGCCATTCTAGAAGTTTCCTAAAAAAGTTAATACACTCACATTTCACTCTGTGTTGCCATTGTATACACCTATCAGTGTAACTAGGAAACATATATATAAATATATATACATCCTATCAACAATAAACTATATATAATTGCAAGGTTGAGACACATTTTCCCAACAAGAACGACCTTCTGATACTGGCACTCCCTCTTTTCTTCACACTTCTGTATTTACAACAAAACATGTAACCCATTCTCTTACATACCTTCCATTCATTACACTTACAATGCATTTGAACACTTGAAATATATACATGACACTACATCAACATTCTTCCATATTGTCTAGGGATCTGCACATAACTTAGATGACATAAGGTGGACCTAAATTCAAATTAAATGAAACGTGTAATACAATATTCCAAACACAAATTTATTTCTGCCAAAAGAACTTGACACCTTTTCCACCACATAAAACTTAAACATGTCCTATCCTCACTCCACATGCAAGATTTAAATTTCGCACGCTACTAGCTGTTACCACACACACCATGAACTTTGAATAGCTTGATACACCTTCTGACACTTCAAATTTCTTGCACATTGAGCCTCAGCACTAGAAACTCAAGTAATTGATAGAACTAGTGTAGACAAACTTTCCTTCCAAACCACAAAGAAACACTACATTTTTGAAAGAAATTCCAACCATATTTAGAAATATCTCTACCCAAAATATGTCCTTTCAAACCACCACAATCATATTGACTGCATACCCGGTATGGTATTGTGAATCCCAATCCTAGACCTGCACAAACATAGCAAACATATACAATATTAGATCCATATGCAAGTTAGAACTAAGATTCCCCATGAAATTCATCTACAATGCTCAAAATAGGAAAGAAATGAAGAACAAAACAAGAAAAGCTATCAAATTCTATTTAAGCATGCAAACTCTCAATCCCATGGGGGAATTAGTGCCAATTTGATGTGGAAATTGGCCCTTTCCCAACTCCTTTGTAAGCTTGATGAATATTGATCCACTTGATGATGATGAACAATGTGCTTCTTTGATGAAATCTGCAATAACCTAGCTATGATGATGGAAAAATGCTATGGAAATGGATGAATTTGCTCTAAATATGAAGATAGTAACTTTGCTCTAAGTTGTGTATCGAAAATGAGAAGAAGATCCTTCTATTTATATAGAAGAACAAGATGGAAGAATGAGAAAAATGGAGGAATGTGGTATCATTCAACAACCAATGCCCAAATGCCACTTGTCAAGATGTGAATGGAGGAAGGATGAGCACATTTTGATGAAAGTGCACAATAAATGATATTATGTGGAATTTCAAACTTGTGAAATGACATGTTGGAGGGAGAAAGAAATGACTTAAATGCCACTTGGCTCAATGCACAAGGACATGTAAGAGGAAATGGATGCCTTGTTGGAAGGACAAATCCATTTGGAGGGATTTTTAAACTTGGAGGAATATTCGCTTTTGATGCCATGTTGAAAGTAATTAGGGGAATCAATAAATCAAAAGAAATGATTTATTGAGGAAGTTGCAAAATCTAGAGGATTTAGGTGATTAAAACTTAAATTAATTAAGAGTTGATTAATTTAAAAGGAGATTAGTTGATGTGAAAATTTGATTTATATTTTTGGATTGATTTAAATCAAAGTTGAGAGGAATATGATTTAGATTTAATTAAATAAATATTTTGATTTATTTAATTAAAAGGAGATGATGTTAGATTAAATTAAAGATTGATTTAATTTAATAGAGTGACCATAGAGATTTAATTAAATAAAATGAATTATTTGATTAAATGGAGATTAGAGGATTAATTAAATAAGATTTATTTATTTAATTAACAAGAAGTGATGAATTAATTAGATAAATTTGATTTATTTAATTAAGGGACAAAAGGTGATGAATTTAATCAAATACAGACTATCTGATTAAATGATTAGCAAAGGGGATGATTTAAGACGAAGCGGTGTTAGCAATCAGGATCAAGTGTGTCAGTATATTTTCCATCTCTACATTTTCCCCCTCTTTGAAGCAAAGTACTCACTGTGTTGGTTCAAAGATTAAACTGTCTCAATCAAATTTTTTTTTTTTTTTCAATTTTCAAAATTGCCCCACTATTGCCTCGACGAGAAGAAACATGCCGATATACTGCCCCCTCAAGAGATTAGACAAAAATTTGGATTTTTGGGTGATCTCACGAAAAAAGAGGACAATGTTCTCGACGGGTCCAAAAAGGCTCCGAGATGGCAAAAAAAGTACAAAAACATGAAAAAATGATGCAAAATGGCCTTCGGTTGGGCAAAAACGGAATCGGGGGTCCAAAACCCTAGTTGGACGACTAAATAGGGTAAAAAACCCTAACTTTTAGGCTTAAATAGGCCTCGGGGGACCACTTCCAATTCATTTGCACACTTAGCCTTTAGAGAATTCTACGATTTGAGCTCTAAGGACTAATCGAGATGGTGCAACGCGTGCTTCCATGACACATTTCCAAGTGTGTGCGAGTGTACCATAGGCTTCCTGACACAAGACTAGTGGTATGTCATCTTGTCCTGACTTTGTTTTTTGATTTTCAAGCACATTTATTAGGGTCTAGGAGTCAACAAAGTCAAGCGGTGCTATATAGCGCCGCTAAAAAGCTTAAATTGGCACCGCACGGGCCTAAACTGCACCGCAAATGCACATAGTGCCATGGCGATAGAGTTTGAAAAATTGGGTTTTCATGCAAACTGCGCTGCATATGCACATAGTGCCGCGAAAATCCTCTTTGAAATTTAGGGTTAGGGGTCAAACAAGGCCACTTTCAAACTGCATCGTGACGACGAATTTTGGAACTTTTAGGCTCTTAGTGGTGCCATATAGCACTGCTGACCTCTTCAAACTGTGACACATGCAAATAATGATGCATATGCTGATTTGGTTGCATGAACTTCAAATAGGATCATGATTTTTTATGAAACTTGACATGGTGACTTTCTTGATGCAGGAGGACATGGATTCAGTCCATTCACGGGAGCACAAAATATCCATCTTGGCCAGATTGACTCAGGATCCTTCTTTGGAAAAGGTAATCCAGGAGCACCTAGGAGTGATCGGTTTATGGTACATCGCTTATGCCCCTCCCATTCAGACACACTTAAGGATGATGACAACACTGGAAGAGTGCTAACATAGCGAGACATCCTCATTCCACCTCCCCATAGGCGAGGCCACAATGACTTTGGAGGACGTGTAGCACATTCTGCATTTTTTGATCCATGGAGAGAGTGATCTATGATGTGGAGGCTGACAGGGACACCTGTTACGATATCATGGGCATGGACGAGATTATCTTTTATGAGGGCCAGATCGAGCTCAAGCAGTACAACCATGTGGTATCGCCTTTTAGGTTGATAGTAGCTGCGATCATATCAGGACTCATGGCACCAGACCAACATGGGCGATACTTCAGCCCGGGATGGGGGCTTGCCTGGGAGCGGATGCTCTGATGGAGGGAGTGCTTTTCCTGGGGGCCAGTGATGCTGGCCTCACTTTACCATGATCTTCACGAGTTCACATGCTGTGACAACAAGTCCATTGGCTTATGAGTCACCCTACTGCATATTTGGGCCTGGGAGCACATTGCAGTGCTTCGCCCTATGAGAGTCGTACCTATCGACATGGAGCCAAATGACCCAATCATCTAGAGATATAGGGGCAGACTGTCTTTTTCACACATAGGAGCAATAGGTATTCGTCACTAGTAGTTGGTCATCGACGAGATGACAATTTTCACCTAGAGGCCCTATCTTGGGATGCCAGCTTGGTACGATGATGTACAACAACTATTTTTCACCAGGTAGGATCGACTGATGCAGGGTAGGGAGCATACCATGATTGAGAGGTATTTTCCTGATAGAGTGGCACAACAGTTCAAAGACACATAGGACTGACCTAATGACCAGTACATGGCCATCTTCACACGTATTATGAGGGAGCTGAGATGGGGTTAGACAATCCCAACAGTGGATGTAGTACAAAGCTTCATGCAGCTAGTAGCCAAGCCATGGCCTTATGATCAGGGACAGGCAGACCTGGGGACCATACAGGCGTATAGAGATTGGTTCCGTCCTCCAGTTTGATTGATAGTGCTAGGTGCACATATTTCGAGGAGGAGATTGAGGGGCTAAGGTGCAGGGCGTGAGCAAGGCCGAGTAGGAAAGGGAGATGGCAACGAAGGCAAAGGGGGAGGTGGACCACCTCCACACCAGCTGCACTAGCACCATGATTAGAGGGGGCCTGGAGATTAGGGGCATCAAGATCAGCCTAGGGACGAGGATATGCAGGACCAAGATAGGAAGAGGACACCGCCAAGAGATGGTCATCAGGACCAACCACCCATCCAACCACCACCGCAGCCAGATCTGAGGGATGGGAAGATATTATAGTTGTAGGCATAGGTTGCCACCCTGATGGCTGAGCAAGATCAGGCCCATGTAGAGCGGGACCAGGCCATCCAACAGAGACAGCCTGTAGAGCTCAGGGCTGCACAGGAGATGGGCCACTAGCAGCAACTTGAGAGTATGGATGCATCCTCTTGCTGGAGGTTAGTTTCTTTACGAGCATACAGGGAGAAAGTTCGAGAGGCTGATTATTACAAAGTTCACTATCATCAGGCCATTCCCCGAGCATCCCGGGTCCCATATTTTTCACAGCAGATAGGGTACTAGCCTCTAGAGGATCATGGAGAGAGACAGGTCGGCGAGGGCAAGGGCAGCCAACAGGGCTAGCTCAATTTTTGATTATAGACAATATTCTTTTTTTTTTGTGATCCATGGGCTCGTATTTTGATAGCCCCGTGGGTGATTGTACTATATTTTGATTGATACACACTTGATCCCGATTTGTACCATGCCAGTGTATATTATTTTGATGATATATGAGATGATTCATTCCAATGTATGATGATATGTTCTATTCTATTTTATGCATGATGCAATGTTCTTACTTTCTATATGTGATGGTTTATATATGATCCAATGATTCTATCTTATGCAATGTGTGATGTTATTCTATGTTATGCGATGATCCTATATGATGTGATGCAGTGATTTATGGATGCATTTCTTTTTCAATATCTTTCCTTATGCATTTTTAATGATGATGTATGCAAATGTTTTAGACTAACAGATCTATATTATGCACCTAATGGATGATGATGATAAAATGTATGAGATGCAATCTTTTTCTTTTTCATTATCTTCCTCATGTATGATATGGTGATGCATTTATGGATGTTATGATGATGTACATGATATGATATGATGATGCATTTTATAATGATGTCTACATTATTGATGTATTTAATGATGATGATGCATATGACATGATATAATGTACATGGTATGGTAATGCAAATGTATGATATGTATCTATATGATGCGATAGATGCTTATATGATGTAAGTTAATAATGCCTATGTATATGATATGATGTGCATGGTATGCTTATATGATTATGCAATTGATGCCTTGATGAGGTATATGATATGAGTTAATAATTCCTATGTGATGGTTCCTTTTATGCTTATGTAATGAATGCATACATATGGTTTATGAGATGCTTAGAATAACCAATCTATATTATGCAATGATGTGGCATGATTAATGCTTTCTATATGATATGATATGCATTATGCAGTATGCTGCTGATGATTTGTGATTAACTGTCATGGTACAATGTTAGCGTGGAAAGAAGATGGAAGAAAGTAAGGGACTCCAACAAGTCAAAAGATGATGATGATGATGATGATGATTTTTCTTACCAAGGAGTTGGGATTTTAAAAGGGCCATTTACCTTATGTTTGATAATACACACATGCACGATGCATCAAGGTATAAAGAACCAGGATGGCGTTGCACATAGTGTGATGGAATTTGAATCGACAATCAGATAAGAGTATCCCTGTTCACACCTGACATACAAAACCTCGTTCAAAATGTAGTTCAGATATTCCAAACATCTTGGACAAAAACATAGAAAGGAAAGCCTTCCTATGTGGTCAACAAGATACCTAAAACATCCTCCCTACACCCAAAAAAAGCACGTATGACCCAGGTTATATTACAAGAATATCCAACAAGCACAATAGATAAAAGATAATGATCGTTTCCCCATTTCTTTCTCTCAAAATCCCTTTTTTTGGAACATCATTGAGAGGTCATCGAAATGAGCACAATAAGATAAGCCAAAAGACAAAGATAAATCAAACAAACAAGCTAATGTTCTTCAATATTGCTAGCCAAGACTAAACTATGGTGATGCCTGATGTTGATGTCCATTGTAGGAAGGATGCATCCTAGGACATGACGATGTCAGATGATTGATTTGGGATTGATTATATGATAGGCTATTGACACAAAGAGTTGACCAACTTGTTTACTTACTAACCTAGACTTGAGGCTTTGACGTTTGAGTTTCCACTTTTGAACTTGCTAGACTTGTTTCCGACTGTTTCACCAAAGGTTGAGGATGACAATTGATTTATTATGAGTAATGTTTATTGCGGGTGAAAGCGAGATGGAGATGAATGGACTTTTTCAAATATTTGGATGTTTTTTTGACATTTTTTGAAATGTTTTGAGGCTGTTTTTGGGTATTTTTCAGATTTTTCAAATGTTTTGATTTTCAAAAATTTTCCAATGTTTTGGGGTTTTCCAAGATTTTGACCAAGAGACTAACCTAAGGACCTATCCTAGGGGCCTCGGGGGATGATCAACCAGATTAGCCTTTCCTACATTATACATGCAGAGACCATGTAGTTCGACTAAACTTGATTATTGATAAGATATGAACATATGGATTGCCAGTTTATTATGACGGACTCCTAAAGGACTGACCAAAGTGTCTCGGGGGATGATTCAAAGATCAACCTTGCCTATGTTCAGAGCTCAAAGACCCATAGTTTGACAAGACGACTCTGTTTTTTGACTTTGTTGACTGACATTTTGACCTCTGTTTGGATTTTGATATGTTTTGGATGTTTTCGGATTTTTCTGATCTTATGAATGTTTTTGGATTTTTGGATTTTTCTGATGTTTTTGGAATTTCTGATTTAGGGATCTCAAGAACATACATGAATCCGATCCGATGAGAACATTCCCCCCAGTGTGATGCAATAGACTACTCCGATATAGGCAGGACAAACTGACCTTGAGAATGGGCTGAGTAGTACTAGGAGGGATCATGACATGAACACAGGACCAAGCTATGATGCAGACATGGATGGGTGATGGATGAAGATATGTAATGTGATAGATGGTGAAGGTGTAATGGATGGATGATGCAGAACAAGTCGTGAGGATCCTGGTGGATGGAAAGTGCTTATTTATGCAAGGTGCCTGTTTGTCAGGTTTTCACCAAGGTACTTGTCCAAAGCGCCATTGAAGTGGTTTTCACTAGAGGATGATTTTTCTCTTTACTATTTTTAATCCTTTTTCTGATTTTTTAAGATTTTTTTCTTTTTTGATTTTTTTGTTGTCACCAAGACGCCTGTTTGTGAAGTTTTCATTAGGGTGACCATTTTTTTAGGACATATTTTGATTTTTTTGTATTTTTCGGTTTTACACCCTACAAGATTAAGCATAATTTTTTTTGAGATGGGAGCTGTTCATGGGCTCCTGCAGAGGTTCCCCTTCAGGTGTTGACAACTAATATGCCCTTGAATTGTAGCTTGCTATGATGATGATGGACCCCAACCAATTGGGTTCAAATTTTCCTTTGCTGTCCAGATTGGGTACATTCTTATTTTCCTTTAGCACAAGTTCTCCGACCTGGAAGGTCCTACTCCTGATCTTCTTGTTGAAGTTCCACTTGAGGTGGTTTTGATAGACCTGTAGATGATTCAAGGCATCCATACACTGCTCATCCAATAATTCCAGCTTGTTCAGTCATGAAACCTGATACTCTTCATCTGTGATGTGGTTTTGTAGTGATATCGTCAGGGATGGAAGCTTGATCTCAATGGAGAGTATGCCTTTTGATCTATAGACTAGGGAGAATGGGGTGGCACCTATGGGTGTGCAGATGCTTGTTCAATAGGCCTAGAGGGTGGGATTTAAATGTAAGTGCCAATCACGACTAGCTTCATTGACCGTCTTTTTCAAGATTTTTAGTATGATCTTATTTGTAGCCTCAGCTTGGCCATTTCCTTGGGGATAATATGGAGTGGAAAAGCAATGTTGGATTTTGAATTTGTCTCATAGGTCATAGACATCTTGATTTTTGAATGGTGTCCCATTATTTGAGATAATGGCTTGTGGGACACCGTAGTGGCATATTAGGTAGTTTAGGATGAACTTTAATATTTGATTTCCAGTAATGTAAGTCATTAGTATGGATTCCACCCACTTTGTGAAGTACTTAGTGGTGGTAATGATAAACTTGTGGCCACTGTATGAGGTGGGGGTGATTTTTCCAATGAGATTGAGCCCCCACTGTGAAAAGGGCTAGGGTGTGACAATAGGGTGTAGCTCTTAAGCTGGTGCATGGATGAGGTACCCATGCTGCTGACATTGTAGACACTTTCTAACATAGTCATGTGCTTCTCTTTCCATAGAAGGCCAATAGTACCCTGTCCTTAGCAATTTCTTGGCCAAGGTCATACCACTCATGTGCAAACCACATAAGCCGTTATGTACCTCAGTTAAGGCAGTCAATGCCTCCTCATCATTTAAGCAACGTAATAGGGTTCCTTCAATGCTTCTACGGTAAACGGTATCTCTTAGGATGACGAAACGAGATACTTTCTTAACAAAGGTTTTCTTAAGGTTTGAGGTTATGTTAGCTGGGAGGACTCCTATTCTTAGATAAGTGTATATATCATGGTACTAGGGATCACCAGGACCAACAATTTCACAGACAAATTCATACTCTGGTACCTCGAATGCAGGCAAAAGAAGCTACTCTACTAGGAATTCATGCCTTGGGACATTGCGAGGGATGTCTAATAGGGATCCAATTGTCGCCATGGTGTCTACTACTCTATTGTTTGCTCTAGGTATCTGCTCGAATGTGATCTCAATGAGGGACTCCTTAAGACTTTCCATCAATTCCTTGTATGGAGTTAGTTTGTCGTCCTTAGTTTGGTACTCATCATTCACTTGATTGATTATGAGCTGTGAATCCCCATATAACTTGAGAGCCATGATATTCCATTGCACCGCTATTCTGAGTCTTATGCTTAGAGCCTCATATTCTGCAATATTGTTTGTGCAGGGAAATGCCAATTTGTAAGATCTTGGTATGTAGTCTCCCTGTGGAGTGATGAAAAAGATCTCAGCTCCTGATCCATACTGTTTGTAGGAACCATCGAAGTACAACTTCCAGTGGTTTTCTATGTTTAGATTGAAGATGGATTCATCGAGGAACTTTGAAATTAGCGGATTCTCTAAATACATTGGTGCTTTTGCTAGTTGGTCTGCAATAGCTTGCCCTTTGATGGCCTTCCACTCTATGTACTCGATATCGTATTCTGATAGGATCATGACCCACTTGTCCATCCTTCCTATGAGAATTTCTTTGGAAAGGAGGTACTTGAGTGGGTTGATCTTGGTGATGAGTTTGATCTTATGTGCTAACATGTAGTGTCTGAACTTCTGTGAGGCAAACACCATTGCTAGACAAGCTTTTTCGATGAAGGAATAATTTAACTCATGACCTACCGTGGTTCGAATGATGTAATAGATAGCCCTCTCTATTTTTTTTTCATTGTGCTAAGCTAGGAGAGCACCGAGGGCTATTGTTGTGGCTGATATGTAGAGGATTAAAGGCTTTCTTGGGATTGGCAGCATAAGCACTGGAGGTGTGAGAAAATACTCTTTGATCTTGTTAAAGGCCTGATCACACTTTTCATCCCACTTGTATGCTACCCCCTTGTGGAGTAGGTGAGAATATGGTATCAAATTGTCTGCTAGCTGAGCTATGAACTGGTGGACGGACTGAAGCCTTCCTTGCAGGTCTCTTAGTTGTTTCAATGTCTTAGGTTCCTCCATCTCGAGGATGGATTTGACCTTAGAAGGATCTATTTAAATTCATCTCATGGAGAAAATGTACATGAGGAGTTTCCCTGACTGTACTCCGAAGACAAACTTCTTTGGGTTGAGTCTAACTTTGTATTCCTCTAACCTATCAAAGATGAAGCCCAATGCGACTATGTGATCTTGTCTTTTCTTTGACTTGGCCAATATATCATCCACATAATCTTCCAACATTTTATGGATCATGTCATGCAAGATTAGTGTCATGGCCCTTTGATAGGTGGCCCTCACATTCTTCAACCCGAATGACATAATATTCCAGCAATATGTCCCCCATGGGCAAGTGAAAACCATTTTATGCTGGTCTTCCTTTGCTATCGTGATCTAGTTGTAGACTAAGAATCTGTCCATCAATGATAACATCTCATGTCCTACTGTCATATCCACAATCATGCCAATGTTTGGTAGTGGAAAGTCATCCTTGGGACATGCCTTATTAAGATCTCTAAAGTCCGTGTAGATGCATATGCCCCCAACGGGCTTTGAAACAGGTATGAGGTTTGAGACCCATTCTAGATAATCTATCAGTCATATAAACCTTGCATCTATGAGCTTTTGCAATTCCATTTTGACCAATAATGCAATCTGGGGATGTATTTTTATGAGCTTTTGTCTCACAAGCTTTGCTTCAGGATACACAACTAGGTGATGAACCACAACCTCTGGGTCAAGCCCAAGCATGTTGACGTAGGTCCATGCAAAGTTTATCTTTCTTTCTTTCATGAACATAACTAAAATTTCCTATTCTTCTATGAGAAGTGACTCTGCATAGAATGTTATGTGTGGTTGTTCTTCTGTTCCTAGGTTAATTGGATTGCATTTCTTGGCTAATATTGCTGACTTCTCTTGATGAATTGCACTAAGAGGAAGATTGAATCCTTCATCCTTCGATGCCTCAGAGAGGTTTTCACCATTGGATACGTCATTTATTTTTATTGTTTTCAAGTTAGAGAGTGCCACAGTGTGGTTTTCACTCAAAGACTTAGAGATTATTCTCAAATTTTTGCTTTTGTGATTGAAGGATTTAATCATTTCCCCGTAATAGGCCTGTGTTTCCAATATGATGTCAAACCCAGCCTTGTGATATCCATGTGGTACCATGTCCTGTAGTCCCATGAATTCTGAGAGTGCCTCATCATTTTTGAAAGTGTCTAGAATTGGTGGTCCTCGTTGGTTGTAATCAATGAGTTGAGGATATACTAGGTTTATTTCATGGGCTTGATGGTCTGACTCAAAAGACAAAGTAATAATCATGAGTAGGGAGGTGTCTTCAAAAAACATAGGAAAATCAGTTATGGGGTCCTCGTCACTACTACACACATCAGTTATGTCAAAGCTGAAGTTGTCTATGACTCGACCTGTGGATACAGGTAATTGAAGGGTGGATGCAGATTGCTGAGGGGGAGTTTTAACCTTCTTAACTAAGGCACATTTTCCAAGTATGGTCACCTTTAGAGGGGTATATACAAGACCAAGGTTTCTTAATCGCTTCTCTGGAATGAGGGGTTCCAGAAGGCCATTGTCATTCTGCCCAATTTTCTTGTTTTTGTTATAGCCCATGGCAAGCATCATTGTAGTCCTTTGTTGCTATCATCCATGGGTAGGTCAGCTGCTGGTCTATTGTCTTGGTACAAGAGGTTTGATGGGTCCTCTTCTATTACTTCCTGACCTAGGTCTCCCCAACACTTGAAGCTGGAGGGGCCTGTTGTGAAGGTTTGGGATGAGGAAGCATTATTTGACTGTGGTCGCCCTCATGACCTAGGAGATTGTGGTAACTCTCCCACCACAAAAACATTTTTTTGAATTGTGTAATCCCAACACCCATTGTCTTGGATAATGACCTTGATATCAGATATGTTGGGAATGGCGGGTGTCTTTTTCGCAGAAGTGGAGGCGAGGGTAGCTGGGTTGATGTATGGGGTTGAAGGGCCCTCATCATTCTTAGGCACTTGGGGGATTTTGTAATATTTTGCTTCCAGATTTTTGCAATAGTAAAAGGGTTCAGGATCTCCACGGACAGTGACCTCTTTTCCTTGGTATGGAAACTTTACACACTGGTGGAAGGTGGAAGCTACAACTTGCATCACATGAATCTAGGGATGCCCCAGGAGGATATTGTAGGGAAATTCTAGGTCAAGAACTTGACAAGTTGTTTCCATGATGGCTGACCCTACTTGAATAGGAGTTGGATAGTGCCCTGAGACACTCCTTCTTGATCATCATAGGTTCTTATGGTTATGCCTTTTCCTTTTTCAATAGCATCTTCGAAGAAGCCCAAGATTTTTATTAATTTAAGGGTGCATATGTTCAACCCTGCACCCCCATCTACCATGACCCTCTTGACTTTTTTCTTATGAACGAAAGCCTCAAGATGAATCACACAATTGTGAGATAGTTGTGTTGGAAGATCTTGTTCTAAAAATTTTAGAAGGTGAGGTGTAGTGAGGTGTGCAACCATAGCTTGGAAATGATCCACATCAAGATTAGTGGGGACGAAAGATGAGGCCAAGGCTTCTTCAAGAATTTTCTTGTGGGCTGGTGAGATCTTTAGCAACTCCACAATGGAGATTTGAGCTGGGGTTCTTTTCAACTGGTCGAGGACATTGTAGCCACTAGGAATGGATCTTGGGTTGGATGTGGGTGCTCTAGGAGGCTGAGATGATCTTGCGATGGTAACTTTTCCACCTTTTCTGGCTACTCCACAATCGGCCTAGGCTCCTTTGATAGTGACGACGGTGACCATTTCTTCTAGAGATGCGACAACATGGTCATACACATGATTCACACTTTTGAAGGTACCCTTTCCTTTATCATTGTTATTATTTCCCTTACTGTGGTTGGGCATTGGATTTGTGTAAATCTTGAGATTTTGATTCCCTACTGGTTGTTCCACATTTATGATTTTATCGTCAATGAGGTCTTGGAACAAGTTTTTCAACCTCATGCAATTAGCAGTTGTGTGTCCCTTGATTTTGTGAAAATCACAAAGGTGGTTTTTGATGAGACCATAAATTGTCTCATATTTTATTAAAGAAAATCATCTATTTCTTCCTAATGTATTAATGTTAAAGTGGATTTGACAAATGATTGAAATTTCTTTAGTTTGTTTAAAGTAAAATATAAAGTAAATGTTTGATTTCTTTTTAGTAGTTAAATGTGATCCAAATTTCCTCTAATATGTCTCCATGAAGTTTTTAAGATGATATAATGCAGATAAATGAGTTATTAAATAACTCATGGTAAGAAGGAGCTTCATAAACATTTGCAGCAAAGAGCTCTTGACATTTGAAGCAGTTAACTCCTGAAAGCTTTAGAAGGCTTTGAAGAAATAATGAGAAGATGGAGAAGAATTCTAGCACATTCCTACATTCATGCAAAATGATGGAGCATCAATCATTCCTAAATTAATGGGATGAGTGTTTGTTTCATGTTGAGTTTTAAGATCTCTCACAGTTATTAAATTTCATGCTTCCTTCTTCCACCAAAGATAACTCAAGTTACCACATAAATAAATTGTTGTTGAATGATTATAGCATGTTATTCATGCTAAAGATCAATGATTTAGTCGACTGAACTAGAGAATAATTCATTCATTCACATTCAAAACTTGAAGACTTCTTAAAAATCAGGCGTGCAAAAATTGTGAAAAATGCAGTCTTAGTAAAACAACGATATCTCCCTCATTTCTCAACAAAATTCAAAAATTCAAAAAAATCTGGAAACTAGATTTGAAGATCTAAAAACCCATTTGAGTATTTGGCATGATTTGCAGCAAGGAAGGAGCAGTACATGTTAGAAAATTACTGCAACAAAAGTGGTGTGATTGAGGACAACAACTTCAATTTTCTCAGTGTTTTGTAAACGACCCCTCAAAAATATGATATTGGATCCACATTATTAGTGGATAGATATAGAATATGAATTATATAAATACAATGTAATCATTTGATCAAAAAGAAGGGATTAGAATGGCTTGTTTCAGCCTGAGGAAATAGGATAGATCTAGTTTCATTTTCCAAGAATGTAATTCTAAATTTTTAGATTAAATTTGAATCCAAGAAAGCTTGTCATTTCCAGCAGTTGTGAAGTAGTTTAGTCTTTTAAATTCATGCAAGTGTGCCTTAGATTAGTTGTCTTTTATGCTTGAATTTCCTTTCATGCAAATAAGACTTATTTTTGCAAGTAGAATAGACTATCAAGCAAGTTTTCTACTTTCTCTCTTGCATACAGCCATGGACACCACCTTGGATTGATAAATTAAATGATGAGGATTACAATGAACCCATCATTTTTGCATTGTTTCCAGGGATAGGTGTCATTAAGGAAGGGAGCAAATTAGTTTGGCAACCTTTTAGATTTAGAAGTTCCTCAAGAAAGATTCGTCTCTCAAAAACCCCCCAAAATACTAGCTCTAAAGAGAAACCCCCCTATCTATTTCAAAATATCCTTAGTTGGAGGACCATCACTCCAAATCCTAGCAAAGGATATTTCTTTAAGGAAAGAATTGATGGATTATTGCTTGCAAGAGGTGCAAAATACAATGCAGAGATCTTATCTTCATTACAAAAGCTTGCAAGGAAGAGACTTACTTGGAGACCTTCAAAATCCAAGAATGGTTGCCCAATCAGATTTTTGAAGTCAAAGGAGGGCTTCCCAATCAGAGATTTGAAGAACAAGGAGTTGTTTCTAGTCATGCATGTAGCATATCAGAAGGAAGGATTACAAGATCTCTCCAATCAGCCCATGTATTTTCTAGAATCAAAAATCATGAAGAAGGTTTCCACTAAAAAGGAAGGTGAAGCATTGAGTTTCAAATTTTTTGTCATCTTCTTTTAATTCTCTTCTCTCAAAAAATTGAATGCATCAAAACATACTTTGAGAAA
The DNA here is from genome assembly GCA_007258455.2 of Sequoia sempervirens. Classification (NCBI taxonomy): domain Eukaryota; kingdom Viridiplantae; phylum Streptophyta; class Pinopsida; order Cupressales; family Cupressaceae; genus Sequoia; species Sequoia sempervirens. Next base: position 1,246,413,223 of record VDFB02271358.1, on the reverse strand, counting down.
GGGAAGATATTTTTTAGAACCAGTTAATGGTTATGTGTAACCTCTCTACATCATTAAGTAGAGTAGGTTAGGGTAGATTTGTTTTTATAAATAAGTGCTTTGTACATGCTATTTCCTCTTCTCTTAGGTTGTGAGCATGTAATTTTCTATGCAAGTTTCTACTCTAAAAACTTGTGGCAGATATTTTGGCATTATGGATGATTGGTTAGTGCAAAAAAATAATGATGAAGCAATCTGAGTTGGTATTCAATGTAAAAGATCAAGTTGCAGCTTTCAAAAGTTGAAGAAATTCTTTACATGCAACATGGAGAAAGTGAACTACAATTCGTGCATGATGGTTGCATGGAAAACTAAGATAAAATAGGGTATTTACCTTATTATTTTATGCTTATTCAACTTAAAGTTCTTTCATTTTACTCAATCCACTCAAAAAGAAGAAAAAAAGTACATAAAAGCAGTTCTAAGATTTAAGGAGAAATTTGAACCTATCTAGAGCTATTTTGAAACTATTCTAGAGCCTTCAGGAGCATCCAGGAGTTCTTAGGAGCACTTCAGGAGCCCTCAGGTGCTCTCAGGAGCACTTCAGGAGCCGTCAGGAGCTCTTAGGAGCTATCCAGAGAAACTACTAAAAAAATGATGAATTTATTAAATTGAAGGCTCATTATGAGTTGCAGAGGGACCTACAACATTTTAGGTGTGGGGGAAATGATGAGACCATGAATTGTCTCATATTTTATTAAAGAAAATCATCTATTTCTTCCTAATATATTAATGTTAAAGTGGATTTGAGTAATGATTGAAAGTTCTTTAGTTTGTTTAAAGTAAAATATAAAGTAAATGTTTGATTTCTTTTTAGTAATTAAATGTGATCCAAATTGCCTCTAATATGTCTCCATGAAGTTTTTAAGATGATATAATGCAGATAAATGAGTTATTAAATAACTCATGGTAAGAAGGAGCTTCATAAATATTTGCAATAGAGAGCTCTTGACATTTGAAGTAGTTAACTCCTAAAAGATTTAGAAAGCTTTGAAGAAATAATGAGAAGATGGAGAAGACTTCTAGCACATTCCTACATTCATGCAAAATGATGGAGCATCAATCATTCCTAAATTAATGGGATGAGTGTTTGTTTCATGTTGAGTTTTAAGATCTCTCACAGTTATTAAATTTCATGCTTCCTTCTTCCACCAAAGATAACTCAAGTTACCACATCAATCAATTGTTGTTGCATGATTATAGAATGTTATTCATGCTAAAGATCAATGATTTAGTTGACTGAACTAGAGAATAATTGATTCATTCACATTCAAAATTTGAAGACTTCTTAAAAATCAGGTGCGCATAAATTGTGAAAAATGTAGTCTTAGTAAAACAACGATATCTCCCTCATTTCTCAACGAAATTCAAAAATTCAAAATGATCTGGAAACTAGATTTGAAGATCTAAATTTTTTTTTGAGTATTTGGCATGATTTTTAGAAAGGAAAGAGAAGTACACGTCAGAAAATGACTGAGACAAAAGTGGTGTGATTGAGGACAACAACTTCAATTTTCTCAAAGTTTTGTAAACGACCCCTCAAAAATAGGATCTTGGATCCACATTCTTAGTGGATAGATATAGAATATGAATTCTATAAATACAATGTAATAATTTGATCAAAAAGAGGGGATTAGAATGGCTTGTTTTCCTGAGGAAATAAGATAGATCTAGTTTCATTTTCCAACAATGTAATTCTAGATTTTTAGATTAAATTTGAATCCAAGAAAGCTTTTCATTTCCAGCAGTTGTGAAGTAGTTTAGTCTTTTAAATTCATGCAAGTGTGCCTTAGATTAGTTGTCTTTCATGCTTGAATTTCCTTTCACACAAATTCCTTTTCATGCAAATTTCCTTTCATACAAATAGGATTTATTTTTGCAAGTAGAATAGACTGCCAAACAAGTTTTCTACTTTCTCTCTTGCATACAACCATGGACACCGCCTTGGATTGATAAATTAAATGATGAGGATTACAATAAACCCATTAATTTTCATTGTACCATGATGATTTTACCAAGGGATCTTGATAGTTATCATAGGTGGAAGCTGTGATGAGTTTTTCCTCCACCAGTCTCTTCATGATAGATTCAGCCGATTCCCCAAGGGGCGTGTACTTCTGCTTGGGAGAATTTTTGTTTCACTGAGGTGGTCTACCTTGATTGTCCACGTTGTTGACTATTTGGTTGTTTTCCTGCTGTGTGACATTGTTGGCTTGTTGATTGTTCTTATTGTTGGCTTGTGGTTGTTGAGGTGCTTGTGTGTTTTGTTGAGGGTAACTAATGACAAATTTGGCGTTGACAACACCATCGTTGGTAACATTTCCATTGTTCGCCCATGTACAAGGTTTGTCATTATAGCTGGTAGATGGGCGTCTTTCTTGATAAGAAGGTGTCCCCCCTTTGAGATAAGGGCTCATTCAATATGGAGTGCCTTGGGGATCAACTGATCGTAGGTTGTGATGCATTGCATCTTGAGATGGAAGAACAAGAGTCTGCCAATATTTGTGATGATGGTGCACCATTGCTGTTCCTTGGAATGGCCCATTTACTTCTATTGGATTTTGATCGCCAACGTTGCAAGAGAAGCAAATGTCTCTCCCTTGGATTGTTTCATAGCTGATAGTTCTTCCAGACTCACATCCATAGCTACGTTGAAGGCATAGTTTTGCACAAATGCGTTCATGATTTCCTAGAATTTTTTGATTCTTGAGAGATGAGAGAACCAGTCTATGGAGGTACCTGCCAAGCTCTGAGGGAATAGTCGCATCAGATAAGTTTCGTCATATGCGACCTCCATGTAATGTAATTGGAACTCCTTGATGTGATCTTCAGGGTTTCCTGTTCCATGATATTTATCAAACTTTGGGATCTCAAATCCCTTTGGGAACGGTTTCATGACAATGCTCCTGTCAAAGGGATAAGTGCACAAGTTCTTTGGTGGCTTTGTGGTTTTCTCTAATTGAAGATCGAGCACTTGTTTTGAAAGAAATTTGATTTGTGCTAATACATTGTCTTGTGGACCAGGGGGTGGGATGAAGGTGTTCTGAGGTGGTTCAATTGTTGGAGGGATGGGTGGATTGGTTGGTGTGTTGGTGGATGGTGTTTGCACATTTTGTTGTGCTAAGTATGCTTGTAATTGCTGTTGTACCAACAATGCTTGCTGTTGGTCCTATTGCTATTGTGTTAATAATGCTTGTTGTTGAGCTTGCTACTGTTGTTATGCCAATAACGCTTGTTGTTGGGCTCCTAGTTGGGCTACTTCTTGTTGCTCTTGATATTGTTGCAAGGTCTTCTGCTATTGTGCTTGCGCTTGTGCTTGCACTTGCATTTGTTGGGAAGCTTGGGCAGCTTGAGCAGCTTGTTGGGCTTGTTGTTGCAACAATGCTTGGGATTACGTCTAGGCGGCTTGTTGCGCTTGTCAAGCTTGTGCTACTTGTTGTGCGGCTTGCACTGCTTGGGCAGCCTGAGTGGCTTGTGTGGCTTGAGTAGCTTGAGTGGCTTACACGGCCTGAGAAACTTGTGCTACTTGTTGACTGGTTTGCATTTGTTGCACAACTTGGTATTGCTGGAGTGCCTTTTGGTAGGCTTGGTGAGCTTGTAGTGCTATGCTGTACTGGTTTTCCGCATTTGGATTTTGCAATGGTGGTGGTGGATTTGGGATGTTAGATGTGGTGGTGAGTGGTTGAGATGTGTTTTGAGTGATTGTGGTGGTTGGTGTGATAGAGGTGCTGGGTCCTTGGGAGATCGTGTTTTGGGATGTTGGGATTGATGTCATTTCCTGGATGGATACCACCTGTTGCTGCAATATCAGTAGTATATTTAGAGGATTACATGCAATGATTTGATTGGTGTTTGACAGATTTCCTTGGATTAATTGATTTGTGTTAGGTAAAGGGGGAGCCCTAAAACAAGAAATGATGTTGATGTTGGTAGTGGAGGCAACAGTGGCAGAGGTGGTGGTGGAAATGATGGAATTAGTTGAAGGTTCTCTAGAGTAGATGAAGATGAGGCCCCAAAAAGTCCACCTAGTTTGAATAGGCCTGCTTGTACCAATGGGAGGGAAACTTGAGTGTCAAGGGAATATGCCGGTGTTGCGTGGAAAGATGTGTTGTTGGAATCATGGAATGTGAGTTGGACATATTGGTGGAGGGGATTTTGAGGAATGGTGCTTGATGTACCTGTGATGGTATTGGTGTCCAAATTCTAATTATTGACAAGGGGGTATTTTTGAAGGGCATGGAGTAATGAACTCCCCTTGTTAACAATAGGTTGCGTGGTGGCAATGGATGATATGGATTGTGGAATGGGTTGAACGACGCTTTAAGTGGGTGAGGTGAATGGTACGAGCGGCATGAAAGGCTTCTCCACAATAGTGCTCACATCATAATCGCAAGGAAGTTTAGCTCCTTCTTTTATCAATTCAAGCATGTATTGGGAAGGGTTTAGTTTTATCATGGTCTTGACAAGTCTGTGGTTGTTGGGGTTTTGAATCATTTCAGTGATCTCATCTTGGGTCATCCCTGAGTTGGTGATGTCTTCCACTTGCCCTTCCTCTTGAGGATCTTGAGTTATAAGAGAGAGATCGGGTAGTGGGTTGCTAGGTCCAATAAGATTGATCTCGGGTGTGGTTTGACTTAGGTCACTCGAAGTTGATGTTTCTTTGTTGTTCTCCATGTTCTTGTGTTGTGATCTCATTTGAACATAAAATAGGGATCAATTTTCAAGAATGTGGGAGATGAATCTCTAATTCTTTAGATTAATCTAACTTTTAGGCACAAAAGGAGAATCTCTAGGATGATTGAGGATCAATGGTGTGATGGTGAAATGTGTGAAAGATGGATGATATGGATAATTAAACTCTTAGAAGATCTTGAGGGGGATGCTAGACTTTTGGGACTTTTTGGATTCTTGGATTCTTGGATTTAGTTTTGATTTTGTTTTTGGATTTGGATTTTGATTTTGAACTTGATTTGGTTTCAGATTGTTTTGATTTTTGGAATTGGATAATGAACAAATGGATCCCAAGATGTTGGATGTTATCTATGGGATAGACTTTCTCACAAGATGATAATTTGAATAAGTGTAGGGAGAAGGATGCATCTACCCACACCTAACCAAACACGATGATTTGATGATAATTCAACTAAGCATATGGAGAAGGATACATCTACACATACCTAGTCAAACAAAATGTTTTGATGTTTGATTCAAGGATTTTGATTCATGGATTTTCCAAAAAGTCTAGAAAAAAGGATGGTTTCAAGATTTTCAAGAGTTGTTGGTGAGATGATTTTGATTTATGTTTGAAAGATGGATGAAGATTTTGTTTTGATCCTATGTGTACCTAAAATGACTCTTGTTTACAAGACCTCGGTGTTGAAGAACATGCAATACTTCCTATAAAAGATGCTCAAATTTCCGAAAAAGACCTAGATTTTGAAAATAGTAAAATGAATACAAATTTGGATTGTTCCTTGATGCACGTTTGTAAAAATTGAAGGTCAATCTTTCTCTGAATTCATAAAGCATAGACAATATTTTCTTGTGAGATTTTTGACTAAGACCTTTGGATTTTGGGTTTTGAACTTTGATCTTTTAGGAAATCATTTGGAAGAGTACATGTGTGAGGTTCAATTGTTCTTTAGCTTTGCTTAATGACTTCGTTTTACCACAAACAATTCTTGATTAGATTCTCAAACTAGATGTCTAATGTCCTAACTTCTTATCATCCCACAAAGTGCTTTATGTGGAAATCAAGGAAATCAAAGCAAAAGTTTCCTATTGTTGACTTTAGTGAGAAAACGGAGATATAGATTCAAATGTTTAGAAACCGGATAGAATCCCTAGGGCAAGCAATAACACTCAAATTTTGTCAAAGGTATTAGCTTCTCTAAAGGGTTTGAAATTTGATGTTCATGTTGAATGTTTGTTTTCCCAATGTTTATAATCAAGCAAAGTGTTTTTTGATTCCAAGAACATTCACAACCCTATGGATATGAAAGATAGTATTTGTTGATTTCCCACTTGGATAAATCCAGCTATGCCTACTCTTAGTGGATGATTAGATGCTTAACCACACATGCTCCCCCTTGCAGTACACTTGCTTCTTGGGATAGGCAAGCGTCAATACCCATGAAACTCCCATGGCATACTTCTCATATTTACTAAGAGCTATAAAAACGTGGGATGACTTCAGAATGACTGTTCTTGTACCGACAAATAAATTATGGATTTTGGCCTTTCTAAACAAAGGTTCTAGTAGGGGCATTCCATTCGTGGGGGATCATCCATGTGGTGAGAGACCATTGCTACCCTTCTCGTCAGAACAATCCTTGTGATACTTTCCTTTCCTCAAGTACCCACACTTATATACTAGTTGGAAGTCACTTGGCTTTAGCATGTTCCCGATTGGGTCGTTCCCTTGGGTGATTACTTTTTCCCACAAGGCAGACCCTCTAAGATAACACAAAGGGAGCAAACACATCCATAGTTTGATTGATCTTTGTTGAGAAACAAAGAGAGAACACATGATATATTCCACTCACACTTGCAAGTTTTGTCCATTTTTAAGAACCCAAATGAAGTGTGGAGGCAATCACTTACACAACTTAATATCACAAAAAGCTTTTTGATTCTCAAGATCACTGTGAGGTGTGAGAGAAGTGCATATGTCTTTTAGATGATATTATTTTGGGTAGGTGATTACAAAACATAGAATCACATGTTCATTTTAATCCTTCAAAGCAAGAGTGAATTCTTTTTAGGCACCAAAAGGAAAAGTGAAAGTTGCTTGTTCAATTTTTAACCTTTAAACAAAATCTAGTAAATTTCCCTAAGGTTCTTTGTAATCCTTTTGTCTTATTCTTTTTAAACCAAAATTGAAATCTATTGAGTCCTATCAACATGAAAGATAACAAATCCTTGGGAGAGGGATTAAAATTTCTCAAAAGTGTTTAAAAACACTTGATACAATAAAGAAATGATGTTATAATTCAAACTTCTCCTTGCTCCTCTCTTGACTCCACTTGCAAAAACTGATTAGTCCAAGAAAAACAGAGGCAAAAAACAAGCTAATAGCTGAAAATAATCAAAGGAAAAAAGGAAGATGTCAAAAATAACTTGAAATTCAACTTTTTACCCCACCCCAATGGTTTAACCCACATATGCGTTGTAGTTTGAAGAAGTCAGTAGCACTATATGGCATTGCTAGGACTGACAATGACACTCTGCAACAGGGACAAAGAGCGCAATTGTGGCACTGTTTAAAATTTGGGAACCCAACGAGGAAGAAATGGCCCAATGTCAGAGTTTGAAAATTTGAATTTCTAGGCGGGAAGACCTTAGTGGTGGAGTTTAGAGTTTTTAGTGTTGCTGTATGGCACCGCTGGACTGATAGCAACATAGTTTCTTGTAGACACAAAAGTTAAGAAAAAACCATGGAATTTTTGAGAAAAAATGTGTTGAAATATTCAAGTTCGCCCTCCTTCTAGCGCCAAAATGTGAACCCCAATCCTAGACCTGCATAAACATAGCAAACAAATACAATATTAGATCCATATATGTAAGTTAGAACTAAGATTCCCCATGAAATTCATCTACAATGCTCAAAATAGGAAAGAAATGAAGAAAAAAACAAGAAAAGCTATCAAATCCTATTTAAGCATGCAAACTCTCAATCCCATGGGGGAATTGGTGCCAATTTGATGTGGAAATTGACCCTTTCCCAACTCCTTTGCAAACTTGATGAAGATTGATCCACTTGATGATGATGAACAATGTGCTTCTTTGATGAAATATGCAATAACCTAGCTACGATGACGGATAAATGCTATGGAAATGGATGAATTTTCTCTAAATATTAAGATAGTAACTTTTCTCTTGGTTGTGGATCCAAAATGAGAAGAAGAGCCTTCTATTTATAGAAGAAAAAGATGGAAGAATGAGAAAAATGGAGGAATGTGGGATCATTCAACATCCAATGCCCAAATGCCACTTGTCAAGATGTGAATGGAGGAAGGATGAGCACATTTTGATGAATGTGCACAATAAATGATATTACGTGGAATTTCAAACTTGTGAAATGACATGTTGGAGGGAGAAAGAAATGACTTAAATGCCACTTGGCTCAATGCACAAGGACATGTAAGAGGAAATGAATGCCTTGTTGGAAGGACAAATCCATTTGGGGGGATTTTTAAACTTGGAGGAATATTCCCTTTTGATGCCATGTTGAAAGTAATTAGGGGAATTAATAAATCAAAAGAAATGATTTATTGAGGAAGTTGCAAAATCTAGAGGATTTAGGTGATTAAAACTTAAATTAATCAAGATTTGATTAATTTAAAAGGAGATTAGTTGATGTGACAATTTGATTTATATTTTTGGATTGATTTAAATCAAATTTGAGAGGAATATGATTTAGATTTAATTAAATAAAGATTTTGATTTATATTATTAAAATGAGATGATGTTAGATTAAATTAAAGATTGATTTAATTTAATAGAGTGACCTTAGGGATTTAATTAAATAAAATGAATTATTTAATTAAATGGAGATTAGAGGATTAATTAAATAAGATTTATTTATTTAATTAACAAGAAGTGATGACTTAATTAGATAAATTTGATTTATTTAATTAAGGGACAAAAGGTGATGAATTTAATCAAATACAGACTATCTTATTAAATGATTAGCAAAGGGGATGATTCAAGACAAAGCAGTGTTAGCAATCAGGATCAAGTGTGTCGGTATATTTTCAATGTCTACATGTATAATAAATACACTAACTATTTGAAGGCAGTCACACCTCAATAAAACTTGATCCATGTTACTTGATATAAGATATGATTGACTAGATAGTCTGCACATTGGTAAATAATATGCTTCCGAAACCTTAAGTCAAATGACAATTTTAGTACTCCTACAATCTCTTTCATCTTTAACAACTTTCACATTTGATAGCCTTGACACCCTTTGATAATCACTATAAACAACAATCAGTTTGACATCAATGACAACCTATGCTCAACAATATGTATGAATGTATGTTTGTATGTATCTATGTTTAAATTATGTATGTTTGTATGTTTTTATGTATGTATGTATGTATGCATGCATGCATATATGTTTGTATGTGTTATTTTAGGTTTAACCTTTCACATTATAGAGGAAGTATATGAGAAGATGCTAGATTCAAATTCTTCTAATTTAGTATTTATTGTGGCATTTGTTTCCCTACTGCGAGTATTAAACATTAGGAGGGGTCCCAAAGTGGCTTTAAAAAGTGTGCCAAATTTATACACCAAAAAGGTCAACTTGAAGCTCTATAGGATAGGGTTTAGGGTATTAGGCTGAGGCTTTAGGGTATGGGGATTAGGATTGAGGGTGTAGGGTTTAGGGTTTAAAGTATAGGGTTGAGGGTATAGGGTATAGGGATTAGGCTTTTGGATATTTACTATAGGGTTTAGGGACCTTAGGGTTGAGGATTAGGGTTTAGGGTTTAGGATACAATGTTGAATGTAGGGTTTAGGGTTTAATTATGGGTTTGAGGGTTATCGTTGAGGGATAATGTTTAGGGTTGAGGGTATAAGGTTAAGTTTATAGGGTATAGGGATTAGGGTTTATGATATTGGGTATAAGGTTTAGGGTATAGGATTGAGGGTATAAGGTGTAGGGTTAAGGGTTGAGAGTGTATGGTTTAGTGTTTGAGTATAGTGTTGAGAGTATAGGGTTGAGAGATAAGGTTTAGGGTTTAGACCTTAGTAGGTTGAGAGTATAGGGTATATGGATGAGGGTTGAGGGTGTAGGTTTTAGGGTTTAAGGTATAGGGTTGAGGGTTGAGGGATATTGTTTTGGGTTGAGGGTATAGGGTATAGGGAATATGGTTTAGGATATTGGATATAGGGTTTAGGGTATTGGGTTTAGGGTTGAGTGTTTAGGTTTTAGTGTACAAGGTTGAATGTAGGGTTTGGTGTTTAAGTATAGGGTTGAGGGTTTACAGTTTAGGGATAATTTTTAGGGTTGAGGGGATAAGGTTATGTTTATAGGGTATAGGTATTAGGGTTTAGGATATTTGGTATAGGGTTTAGGGTATAGGGTTGAGGGTATAAGGTATAGGGTTAAGGGTAGAGAGTGTATGGTTTAGGATTCAAGTATAGGGTTGAGGGACAATGTTTAGGGTTTAGGGTATTAGGTTGAGGGTATATTGCATAGGGATAAGGGTTGAGGGTGTAGGGTTTAAGTATAGGTTTGAGGGTATAGGGTATAACATTGAGGGTTTATGATTGAGGGATAATATTTAGGGTTGAGTGTATAAGATTGTGTGTAGGGTATAGGGATTAGGGTTCAGGATATTGGGTATACGGTTTAGGGTATGGGTTGAGGGTATAAGGAACAAGGTTAAGGGTTGAGAGTGTAGGGTTTAGGTTTAAGTATAGGGTTGAGGATATAGGATTGAGGGACAATATGTAGGGTTTAGGGTATAAGGTTGAGGATTTAGGGTATAGGGATGAGCCTGTTGAGGGTGTAGGGTTTAGGGTTTAAGGTATAGGGTTGAGCGTTGAGGGACTAGGGTCTATGTAACATGCCATTGTTCTACATAATAACTTTCCTATGTTTTAACCTCAAGTAAATAGTTTAAGCATCTATCCATTATGATCAATAAAATTTTTATTTTCAAAAGATAGCATGTACATTTGAAATAAATATCTTTCCAAACTTTCCCATTGCATTATATCAAAGTATTTACAACTTTCCAATGTATTGATTACATAGTACATGATAACATGATAACATTTATATTTTATAATATTTCCATAGAAATGGATACATAAGACACACAAGGCTCCAATTGAGCTTATTGGCAACAAATGTAAAAATTATCCATGTATCCAAGTCATCAAATCTTGGTCACCAATTGATGAGGAGAAGCATCATTCAAGTACTTTTCCACCAACCTTGGACTAACTACGGTCCCCTGCACATCTACCAGACTTGGCAGATGGCCCTAACCTTTGAAAAAGATATTGGTTTGATAGCCTCATAATAAAATTGACCTTTCTTGAGCTTAGTGTTGTGTCCTACATATCTAAATCTGTCACATAGTGGCTATAACGCATATGATATTCCCTATCTAGTATGTGTTGGAAATATGGGAACCTTGCAACATGAGCATTAAGTGTACATGGGATGTTTTGATTATTCCAGTGTTGTCATTGATGTCAACATTATGGCAACATAGTGGGAAACATATTTGGTATAATCGAAAGCTAATCTCTACCGAAAGTGTTCTATACTGTTTGGCTAGTATGTTGGTTTTTGAGTCCGTAATTCACCGCAAGATGAGATATGACTTTCCTCTCTTAATATCATTGTTATGAATCTTTCAGACAATTATATCCAAGATCTTGAGGAGTTTTGTGTTGCGCACAAAAAGTTATCAATGACAAAGTTTAATTCTGTACTCTATAGGTGTGGGAGACTCTACATTTTCTTAGAAAGAACATTTTGGTGCTGCGGTTCTAAGGGTGATCTCCTTAATGTTAATGTGGTGAGAAATTGATGTAATATCAAATTTAGAAGGTGTTTATCTTAAGGAAGAGTGTGTGTTGTGTGAATAGGTCCTATTCTTGGCCAACCTAATATATGACTTGTATCAAGAAGTATAATTATACTTTATAGATGTTAGTTGGATCTCTATGCTAACTTGATATGATACACCACATTTAGATAAAAATGTTTTAATCTTATATGGTGTCAACATGAGGTATTTTAATTATTTTGTTTACGTCCAATTAGGCCAACCTAATTGATGTATGAAATGTACTTGTATATATACAAGACCTTTTTGGAGTTGAAGTGTGTGTGGAGCAAGTAGACGAAAAGAATATGCGAGCCTAAATGATTTATTAGTTGTCAGCGGTATTATGGAAGAAGACAAGATCAAAGCAGTAATTCACATACAAAGCCTCATTGGAACTGAACTCAACACATGGAGGGTGCATTCCATCAGTTCATACTATTGGCAGTGAGCCATAATCTTTTGTAATCTGGTGGTTAGCCATTTCATTATGTATTGAGGGTGTGAGCCTTTTAAGGATAGTGAGTCTTGGTAGTGAACCCTGTAATATTCTATATCTGGATTTATTATATTGTGAGCTAATCCTCACTGTGGTTTTTCCCATTTTGGGTTTTCCACGTAGAAATCTAGTGTTGATGTGTTTTGTGGAGTGATGTTCATTTTAATGTCTTTATTCTGGTTTGTAGTTATATGTGCTTTAATAATTGGGTGGTTTACATCTAAATGGTTCAATGGAATATTGATTCACCGCCCTCTCAATATTCTGGAAAATCAACAATATGTAAATGTGGATCACAGTGATTGAAAGTGTAAATAGTGGCAACTTACACTACTTTGGCGAAAGTATTCATCACCTAGTACTTTGAGTAGACATCATATAATTCACCCACATTCCTAGCTCAATTTGTATTGACCATTCATAATCTATGCATAGGATATCCCCTTATGCCATGGAGTAACCTGAACCCCAAGAATAACCTATATACCTGATGTTATCTAAGACACTTCTGCTAAGTAAGAATCACACTACATATGCTCTTGCACAATCTGCTAGTACACTGGAGCCATTATTCTTGTCTAGATTGAAGAAATTCATAATAGAACTTACACTAGTCCCTTCTGTACCAAACAATGTTACAAATTTCCAAGTGTTTGAGGATGATAAGCATATCTTGGACTTCATAACCAACTCTGATGTGCTTACCTCCCAAGTAATTGATGAAACAGAGCCCCAGGAAGCAGAGCTAGACATAGGAGTCCTCAACTTGAAAAAAAATACAATCCCAAGAGGGATGGTGCAACTGGAGAGAATCTTTGACCTTGATAAGATAAAATACCAAGATCAATAGGCCAAGAAGGATTTGATAGATAGTTAGTGTGAAGCAGACAATATGGGTACTCCCGATGATGTCAAGAATGTGTTCATAGGAAAGGTGTGTACTCTGGAGGAAAAGAAAGGTCTGATAGATGTAATACATGCTTACTAGGATGTCATAGCATGGAGTTATGAAGATTTGAAGACTTATGATGCCTCAATCATCACACACACCATTCCCTTGAAGCTTGGAGCAAGACCTTTCCAATAGAGATAAAGACCTATTAATGCATTGTTGGAACCCATTATTCAGAAGAAGGTGCATAAATTGTTATTTGCTTGAATCATCTTCCTAGTCAAACACTCTACATGGGTAGTCAATTTGGTTCTGGTCCATAAGAAGAACGGGGAGATAAGATTATGTGTTGATTTCAAAAACCTCAATTGAGCTTCCATAAAAGATAACTATCCAATTCCTTCATTGGATGAGGTTTTGTATATTGTAAATAGATCCTAATTGATGTCTTTCCTAGATGGATACTCTGGCTACAATTAGGTTATGGTACAATACGAAGACAAGCATAAGATTGCTTTCACCACCAAGTGGGGCACATTCTCTTACAGGAGAATGCCCTTTGGGTTGATCAATGCAAGGGCCACATTCTAAAGGGCGATGGATATAGCCTTTAAGGACATCATAAGAAAGTGTATTATTATTTATATGGATGATTTGATAGTTTTCTCCAAGAATAGAGGTGACCACATTTCAGATTTATGCAAAGTGTTCCAGAGATGCAGGGATTTTGGCATCTCCCTTAATCCTAAGAAGTGCATATTTGGAGTAACTAAAGGGAAGCTCCTAGGAATGTGATTTCTGAGAATGGAATTTCAATTGATCCTGATGGAATTCAAGCTATCCTAAAGATACAACCACCTACTAGCAAAAAGGAGATGAAGTCTTTCTTCATAAAGATCAACTTTGTTCAAAAATTTATCACAAGATTTGCAGAAATAGTAAAGCCACTAAATGTAATGCTAAAGCAGGATGCAAAAGTGGAGTGGACTGTTGAAGCTAAGTAGGTGTTTGATGAAATTAAAAGGGCCAGAGCTTCTGGACTAGTATTAGTTAGTCCCAATTATCTGAAGCCATTTTATATATACTCTTTTGCATCAGATCATTCTTGTGCAAGCATGCTAACACAAAAATTAGATGAGGGGAATGAGCACCCCATAGCTTTCATGAGTGTTCCTCTAAGAGATGCAGAGCTGAGGTACCCGAACATGGAGAAAAAATCTTATGCTTTGGTCTGAGGAGTTAAAAAATACAGACATTACATTTTGAGGAATAAGGTCTTTGCAATGGTACTTGACCCAGTTGTGAAGCTCTTGCTGATGTAGAATGAAATGGGGGAAAGAAGGGACAAGTGGGTCTCTATGTTGTAGGAGTATGATATAGAAATTCAGCCAATGAAGTTGGTAAGGGGACAAAATCTAACACAGACAATGGATGAAACAAGGCTAGAGATTGTTGCACAACAATATCATCTCCAAGATGTGTCCCCTGATGAGTGGTATGATTGTTGACTATCTACTAAACTAGAAATGCCCTGATCATTTGAATGTGGTACAGTGAAGGGTTTTTCACTTGAAGAGTGATAGTTACATGTTGCAAGGAGGAATTTTGTATAATAATGAAGGCATCTATTTGTGGTGCTTGGGAAAAGATGAAGCAATTCGTGTGATGACAAAATTTCATGATAAATATGACACAAGTCATGGTTCGAGACCAACCACTGCACATCAGATTCTAAGGGAAGGATATTATTGGCCCACTTTTTTTAAGGATACACACAACCATGTGAGGGCTTGCCATATCTTCTAGACTTGCGCTACCAAAGAGAAGCGTTCTTCCCTTCCACTACAACCAATCATTGAGGTAAAATCCTTTGCATAGTGGGGTATGGATTTTATTGGTCTAATCAATCCACCATCTTCTACTGAACATAGGTACATGCTTACTATTATTGATTATTTCACTAGGTGGATTGAAGCTGTTGATTGCAAACAACATACTGCAGAGGTAGTGATCAATTTCCTGAAATCAGGTATCATTAATCGCTTTGGTTGTCCATTTGCTTTGGTATGTGACAATGGTCCAGCATTCACTTCATTGAAATTTTTAGGCTAAGAATTTGATCATGGTATTGTCATTAAGTTTGCTTCAAACTACTACCCCCAGGGGAATGGCCTAATCGAGTCCACAAACAAGAATATTTTAACTGTGATCTATACATTGCTTGAGAGGAATCCTAAGGATTGGCATACCCAATTGAGATTTTCCTTGTGGGCTGATTGTACCTGAACAAAGACATCCCTAGGAACATTCCCATATCACCTTGTGTATGGTCTCAAACTTGTGTTCCCTGTCTAGTTGAGGATTCCCACTCTCCATTTTATTAATGAGTATTACGAGGAAGGAGAGCATTTGGAAGCTCGCTTGGTTGAATTACTACAATTGGAAGAGAAAAGGGATGCAACCTTGGAAAACTTTACTAAACATTAGGGTGTTGTTAAAAGATGGTTTGATCATAAAGCTAAGGTCAAAGCCTTTAAGATTTCAGACCTAGTCCTGTACTGGGATAAGGCGCATGAAAAGAAAGGTGAGCACAATAGGTTTGACAAGTTGTGGCTTGGTCCCTACCAAATCTCTAAGATCCTAGGAGATAATGCTTTTCATCTTAAGGATCTCACGGGAGAAGATGTCCCATTGCCAATCAATGGGAAACATTTGAAGCATTATTTCCTTACTTGAGCTATTTCCAACTCATCCCTGTAAATAATAGGAGTAGGTTTTTTCTTTCTTTCGGTTTGTTTGGTTTGGTTTGGTTTTTCTTTTTGTTTTGGTTAGTTTAGGTGGTTTTGTTTGCTTTCTTCACTTTGGTTTTGAGGTTTCTCTGTTCTTTGGTTTGGGGAAGTGTCAGACTTGCACAAGGATTATTTATCAGGAACTATTCTGAGTATTTTTTTTACAAACTTTAATCATTTTTTTTGGATGGGATGGTAGAAGTCCTACAATAAATGTAATATGTGCTAAAAACTTAAAGTGAATAGGTCACTGGATTAAGTTAGTTATGGAATGTGCTCAAAGCTTACATATACACACATCTTAAGAATCTTGAGATTGCTGTAGGTTCCTTGTGAGGTCTTGCTAAGTGAAAAATCTTATTTCTGCTTCAGTGCCACTATGATTCTCAACCCTGAGTGTGAGATTCATTGCTTACAGGTTGAAAATAAAAGAGTGAAAAGAAAAATAAGAAAGAAAGAAAAGAAAAATAAAATATTGAATATCAAAAGAAGAAAATTCAACTTATTAGGAGGATCCAAATATCTTTATTGGGGCTATGGACGCGTGGTTGGCAGTAGATCTATGTTTGGGATAATCACAACGATAACCTCGTCGGGGCTATGGATGCCCGAATGGAAACAAGGCTCTATCTAGGTTTTTTTTGAAGTTAGAATCCTTACGTAGCTTAACTTGATTGACCTCAATTTCCCTACAGTGGATAAGGGAGGAAAATTTATACGTCTGCACACACTGGGATTTCCAACACAGGAAAGGCTCACTTGTCTATTGATTTTGAGGCTTTAGTTTATGGGTGACCTGAGGTAAGGATCGAAACCAAAGACTCTTGGTTCATGGTTCTAGTTTGTCATTGAAATGTTCTGGAGCATTTCCCTAGTGGAGTCACCATTTGTTGTGCACTTTTGCACACATGCCTCACCTGAAGCATGGGCCCTCTTTTGCTTGCTTTCGTTCCTTGGTTTTGCTTTAGGTTTGAACTTTTCCCCTTAAGGGATAGGTTCCTCCAAATTTTGGTTTTTGCTTTGCCTGATTGAACTAATGCTCTATCTGCACTTGAGGTTCCTTTGGTTGCAATATTTTGGTCTCAAAGTATTCCTAGGACCCAGAGCTTTAATCAAAATTTCACCTCGGGATGAAATTGGCTAAGTCAGGAGGGGCCTTAGAAACTTCTCCTCACAGTGGATTTTCTGAAGGGATTGACCTTTGGAGATTCTGACTGTAGGCGGATTTTCTAGGGTATGCTTCTTTTTAGAGAATTTAGGGTGCTCCAGATTTTTTGAGGTTCAATTCTTTTGGAGAAGCCAGATTTTCTGAAATCCGTCCTCTCATTGCATTTCTGAGTTTGAGGTGTCTCTTCAGTGCATTTATGACTTGATGGTTGATGAAAATAGTTTATGGTTTAATTTTGGTAAAATTTATGATCTATTTATTGAAGTTGTCATGGACCTTGATGCTTGAATATTGATATTTCCTCAAAACCATAGACAGTGGGCCTAATTTTATCTCTACAAATCTTTAATGACATTGACATGTTATATGTACTATCTATGTTAATTCTACAAGTGGATTAATGAATTTTCTTTTAGATAGTTACAGATATGTGATTCTTGTGCGTACTAATATTGCCATGCAGATATGATTCAAGGCCACTAAATTGAGAAGATTTCGCCAGCTGGTCATTCACCATAAAGGTTAACAAAGTGGTCATGCAAAGTTCAACGAAGGGAATCATTCAAAGAGGTCAACGATGAGAGATTTCTCATGCAAATCGAGTTGTAAGCACCTTGTAAATGATCCTTATTATTGTTGAGCGAATATAGGCATTACTGCTGTGCTAAATCTATGTTGAGGCAAGCACATCTAACCAGATTCCATGCATGCGTAACCACCTCTCCACTTTCTCTACTTTCCCTAAAGTGGCGTCCTCCCAATTTGTGGAGTTGACCACTTTTTTTAGTTAGTAGCTTCTTTTCCTATAAATAAGAGTCGGATGCTCCTTCTCAGAAGGTTGCACGATCTGATGATGTACTTGCATTCTTAGTTTTCAGCAATATAGTTACACTGCTCTATTGTACTCATGTTTTCCAATGAATAAAATTAAGTTATAAGTCTGTGCATTTGAGTTTACATTAGTTTTAGAGCATACTCATCCAAGGGGGCCCACTTGGTGAGAATTCTATCCTTTATTTTAGTTTAGTTTAGTTATTACTTTTTGGTCAACTATTAGTTAAGAATCTGGCACTGATTGTTCCTACAGCCACTAGAATTCCATTCTGTGTCTGTTCTTGCAGCCAAAGTAGATAGAGAAGTTTCCTATTTGTTTGCTTAGATTTTCATTTCTGTCATGCATTTCAACTTGGCATAGTTGTTGGTTGATGCTCAACACTTATGTTATTTCTTTCTAAGCAATTTACCTTCAACATTATGCTTTTCTTAGTTGTAGAATGAGTATGGCTACTTTGGATCCTTAGTGCACATACTGTGCTGACCCATTTCAAGTTCACATCCCTAGGTTGACAAGTTAAATGCACCTTCATGATGATTGAATGGCTATTAAGTTTAGATGTCCAATCTTTGAATCATAGCTATAAGGGCTTAGTTGTTAAATCATTATAGGAGGCCAACATTTTTGGTGCTGTTGTCGGGGATGGTGTCAAACTAGGGAGTTCTTTGGAGTCATTGATAGTTTTTCTTACTGTAGTATTTTTGAAAGTTTGTTCTTAGTATACCCCTCATTTAGGAAGTAATGACCCCCTTATTCTTTACCAATTCTTTGTATGAGCTAGCTGATAGTGAGTTGATACCGCATGTATAGAGGAAGGAGAAGAGATGCTTATGGGAGATTCCTTCCTAACAATCCTGATCCATTCTAGCTAGTTGAATATCAAAACCTACCAAGAGAAGAAGAAAAAGAATATCAAAACCCCTTTGCTGATGCATTTCCTGATCTGACTAGCTCTAAAGTTTCCTCTGAAGATCAAAATCAGCTTGAGAATCCCTTTGAATTGGGACTACATCAAACAGGCATGGGTGATGCAAATAGAAACAAACCTAACCAACTGGCTTTTCCTTTCCCCATTGATCATCAGAATGAAGTAGACAACTGCAAAAATATCCTTGCTTCAGTCCTTCCTAAGTTCTATGGACTTGTCATAGAAGATCTTGATACCTTATTATTCGAGTTTGACATACTCTGCAGGAGTTATGACTATACCATTGATGCCCATAGGCTTAAGCTATTTCCTACCACTCTGAAAGAAGCTGCATTAAGATGGTTCATGAGCCTAGGAAAATATACTATGGAGACATGGGATGACATGAAGAGAAAATTCCTTGAGAAATACAAGGAGTATTGTAGGGATAGTGACATGAGAGGAGGTGACATTTTTAGGATGTAGTAGAAGGAGGATGAGAGCCTAGAGGATTACATTGCAAGGTTTCTATTTTGCCTACAAAAAACTCCACACCATACACTTAATGAAGACTCACAAAAGCTACTTTTCCTTGAGAGGAATTAATGACAACTGCACTGATACCTTGGACCTGATGGGAGGAGGAGATATCTCCCAAGTTCCTTGGGAGGATATCAAGAAGATATGCTAGAACTACTCTAGGGAAGCTTCAAAGAAAGGGAGTTTACCAATCTTCCATGGGCAAGTCATCTACCAGTGGAGTTTCAAGAATAAAGATTACTCATTTGCTGGAAAAATTCAAACAAGACATTATAAAAAATCTAGCTACCCAGTTGGATACACTTCAGGCCAAGAAGAAACAAGAGGAGATAGAGGCAACATTGGCAGAGTATTGCCCCCATTGTAGACAAAAGAAGAAGGACTATAGATGAAAGATGGTAGCTAATATTGAAAGCAAGTAGATTGCACCCAAGTTCAAGACAATTCAGATTGAAGAAGATCAAGTCTATTATGTTACACAAAGGAGGCCTTGGGCTCCAAGACAAGGTAGGCCACCAGATTCACTCTCTTTTGCTAGGCCATATTTCAATTCTTATTCATCTAGTAACCAATGGCAGCCCCCATATCCATCCAACTATGGAGGATATCCACCACAACCTTGGAGTAACCCTCTAAATACCTGGCCTAATCATCAAAACTCTCCACCCCAATGGTAGCAACCTCAGGGAAATTGGCAGCCACCCCAGGAAATAGGTAGCAAAAATAGCCAACAATGGCCAAACCAGCCAAATAGCTACATGCAACCACCTTCTCAGCCCCAACAACCTGCTATAATGCCTCCTGATAATCCAAGATCAAATCCACCTAAACCCACTCAGCTACTAGCTCAGCCCACACCCAATCCAAATAACAAACCACAACAACAGCCTGTATACTCTGCTGATTCAAATCAATTCCCTACATATGCTGTGAGTGTGAGTGACATCCACTTGCGTTCATGAACTACTATACTAGCTCCTTCCACACCCATTATCACTGAGATTCCTGTGGAAGAAGAGGAGCCTCTGAATACCCCTATTCAACCAAGTGCACCTAAAAATCCTAAACCAGTCCTAGTCAAGGAGAATGAACATGAACCATCATTTCCTTAGAGATTGGAAGTTTCCAAGAAGAAAGAAGAAAATGAGGACACAAATTTTGAAATTATAGATCAGCTGAAGCATATATGTGTCCAGATACCCATATTTCAGGCCATAAAAGATGTTCCAATCTATGGAAAAGCAATCAAGGAAGCATGCCTCAAGAAGCTAGGTAGGAAAAAGAAAGGCCCCACTATGGTTCATGTGGTGGAGCAGCTAGCTGACATCATGCTTGGGAAAGTGATTTCCACTAAGTACAATGACCCAGGTAGTCTTGTGGTAGGAGTTGTTATAAATGGGATCCAAATAAAGAATGCTCTGATTGACTTGGGAGTAACAATAAATGTAATGACTAAGGATATCTTGCAGCAACTGAATGTTGCAAGCATGAGACCTAATCCTACTGTCCTGTAGCTTGTTGATAGTTCTACTATTAATCCTAATGGTATAGTAGAGGATTTTGTGAAAATTCTAGACTCATGGGAGTACCTAGCAGATTTCATGAGTCTTTCTCCTTAAGCCACACTAGGTGGGTATCCCATTATTCTTGGAAGGCCATGGTTAGCAATAAAAAATGCATATATTGGATGCAGGACAAGGTAAATGACCATTTCTGATGGAAAGAGCACCAAAAATATTGATCTTTATCCTCCTACTTAGCCATCCTATGATGAGGATAATCCCATATGACCACATGTTGGTGAAGAGGCCGAGAAGTTAATTCTATGGCACAACTTATGATGTTAGAAAAAATCTCTTTTATGTAGCTTCAAGATGAAGAAGAAGTATTGACTAACATCATTCATAATCATTGTGAAGTGGAGGAAGCATCATCTTCTCATTCTTCTATTCCAGTCAGGACACTTTTGCCTACTCTTCCTGTAGCTATTCTTCCCACAGATGCACTTCCTACAACCACTCTTCTTGCAACCACTCTTCTTGCAACAATAGGTATATCCCATAAATTGCTTCCATATGAAATCAAAGTACCATGTGTTAATGAAGCAACTATGATAGAGTTAACTACAAAAGTACAAGTGTCATAAGGAAAATATCTAAATATTAACAACAAACTGAATGAAGAACAACAATTGTTGTTGAAAAACTTACTAAGGACCCACCAACATTCATTTGCGTGGGACTATCATGAGATGAAGGGATTGGACCCTAAGATTTGCACTCATAGAATTTACATTAGAGATGATTGAACCCCAGTTAGACAGCCACAAAAAAGAATTAACCCTGCACTAAGAGAAATTGTAAAAGGAGAGCTACAAAAATTGCTAGATGCAGGATTTATCTACCCCATTTCAGATAGTCAGTGGGTGTCTCCATTGGTGATTGTTCCCATGAAAGGAGGGAAATGGTGAGTTTGTGTTGATTATAGGGAACTTAATGTTGCCACCAAAAAGGACCATTTTCCTTTACCCTTCATAGATCAAGTTTTGGACTCACTTGCACGAAAGTAATACTTTTCTTTTCTAGATGGCTTCAGTGGCTATAACCAGATCCAAATTGCACCTGAGGACCAAGAGAAAACCACCTTTACCTGTCCATGGGGAACATATTCCTACTCAGTACTCCCATTTGGCTTATGCAATGGACTTGAAATTTTTTAGAGGGAAGTCATTAGCATATTTTCAAACATTTCTCATGATTGCATGGAAATTTATATGGATGATTTCACCACCTATGGCGCTAATTTAAATGAATAATTGGAGAATCTTAGGAGAGTTCTACAAATATGTGAGGATCACAACCTATCTCTAAACAGTGAGAAGTGTTTCATGATGATGCAGGAAGGTGTAGTTCTATGTCACTACATCTCTCACAAAGGAATTCAAGTAGACCCTGCAAAGATTGAGGTGATCACAAATCTTCCCACACTTGCAAAATAAAAAGATGTTAGAAGTTTCTTGGGACATGCAGGCTATTATAGGTGGTTCATCAAGGATTTCAACAAAATAGTAGCAGCATTGTACACTCTTCTCACCAAAGATGCTAAATTTCAATGGACAAAAGACTGTGACAAAGCATTTTCTGATTTGAAAGTAGCTTTGACTCATGCTCCTGTACTCAAAGGACCTAATTGGGAGCTTCCTTTTCACATCCATACAAATGCATCAAACTATTCCATAGGAGCAGTTTTAGGGAAGAAAGAAGGAGCTATTGAAAATTCCATTTATTTTGTTAGCAAAAACTTGCAAGGAGCTGAATTCAACTATATAGTGAAAAAATAAGAAATGTTGGTAGTGATCTATGCCTTGAAAAAATTTAGGCACTACATAATAGGCTATCAAATCTTTGTGCACACCGATCATGCAACCATTAGATATCTCATGAATAAACCCTTGATCACCGGTAGGTTGGCAAGATGGTTATTGTTGATGTAGGGGTTTGACATAACCATTGTGGATAAACCAGGGAAGACCAATGTTGTTGCAGATTTTCTTTCAAGACTGACTACATCAGAAGACAATCAATCCATAGATGACTCTTTCCCTGATGAGAACTTATTTTCCATTAGTATGCAAACACCCTAGTATGCTGACATAGCTAATTATTTGGTCACAGGGAGAGTTCCTCCTCACTTCTCTCCAAAAAAGAGAAGGGTGCTCATTGAAAAATATTTTCTTTTTTCATCGATTGTTGGATGTTTGTTTTACACTGGGCCAGACCATGTCATGAGGAGATGTGTGAGGGAAGACGAGACATATGGTATTTTTCATGCATGCCAAAATGAACCATGTGGAGGACATTTTGTAGCCAAGAGGACATCAATAAAGATTTTGAACACAAAATATTACTTGCCAACACTCCACAAGGATGCAAGAAGGTATACAAGAAAATGTGATCGATGCTAGAGGATGGGCAGACCAACCAAATCTGATGAGATGCCACTTTTCCCTCGGGTAGTAATCACTCCATTTGACAAACGGGGACTAGATTTTGTAGGACCCATTGACCCTCCATCAAATGGTAAGTCTTATATCTTAGTTTGCACTGATTATGTAACTAAGTGGGTAGAAGTTAAGGCCATGAAGCATGCAAGAGACAATAAGGTTGTTGAATTTCTTTATGAGGAGATTTTCAAAAGGTATGGAGTTCCAAGAGAGATAGAGACTGATCAAGGGGCTCAATTCACATCAACCCTTGTTGCAACACTAGTCAATGAGTACAACATAAGACATAGGAAGTCTACTCCTTATCACCCCCAGGCCAACGGCCAAGTTGAGGTGACTAACAGGGAGATTGAAGCCATCCTGATCAAAACAATGGCTGCTCATAAAAATGATTGGGAAAATAGGTTGCCATAAGCTATTTGAGCCTATAAGACAACCTGGAAGACAACTACAGGCTTCATTCCTTTTGAGTTGCTGTATGGAAAGACAACCATGATGCCCATTGAATTTGAACATAAGAATCTTAGGACTGCAGTAGACTTGGGGATGAATATCTCTGAGGCACAACGAGAAAGAATCATGCGGCTGAATGCTTTGGATGAGATAAGGAGAGAAGCCTTGCATCACACAGAGGTGGTGCAGAATCAAAGAATAAGGTAGCATGAAAAATTCATCAAGGACAAGAAATTCCAACTAGGAGATTGGGCCTTGCTTTATGATTCAAGATATCAGGATACTACAGGAAAACTACACACAAGGTGGCTAGGACCATATGAGGTTTCTGTTATGAAATAACTTGCACAATAGAAGAATATGATATGAAATATGCTGAAAATACTTGATAATAACTGAGAATAACAAGCCACTTCGAGGGGGAAAACCTCCAAATATCTCTAATGAGAACACACTTCACAACTTGATGATGAAATAAGACTCACAACCTCCTATATATATACCTATTTATGCCAAGGATATCACCTAGGCCAACTTAGACACACCTATATAAGACTTAGGCAACCTAAACAACTAAATAACAATATACTAATGATAATATGACTTAATAGAGAGTTAAGATAGCCACAAGCCGACTATTCATAACCCGATGTACAATAATATTAAGGGCGTAGCATGCCCCCCTTCTTCAAAGAAGCATTGTCCTCAATGCTAATCAAGTTTGGAAACTTTTGAATGAACTCCTCATCTTCCCATGTGGCATCTTCAACTAGTAACTTCTTCCATTGGATGAGATACTTAGTGATAGTTCTATTCCTCAGCTTCTTTGTGCGTGTTTGACGAATGCACTCTGGTTCCAAAATGATTCTTCCTTCTTCATCCAGCTCGGGAAGTGTTGTTTGAGTGGGAATATTATGCCCAATTACCTTCTTCAAACATGAAACATGAAAAACTGGATGTATCTTTGTTGTTGGTGGCAACTCAAGCTTGTAGGCAACACTACCGATCTTCTGCATGATTTGGTATGGACCATAATACTTTGGAAACAACTTATTATTCTTTCTTTGCTGCTTTAGTGAGATTTGCTTATAAGGCTGCAATTGCAAGAAGACCTAATCCCCAACTTCAAAACTTCTTTCACTACGATGTTGGTCTGCCTGTTGTTTCATTTGATTTTGTGCCATGGCTAAATTCTCCTTGAGTCTGAAAGTACTTGTTGTTGATGAAGCAAGTGGTCTTCTACTGCCTGAACTCTTGGGGACACCTTAATTGATGATGTGATGGAAGGAGGATGATATCCATAAAGTGCCAAAAATGGAGACATTTTTGATGAGCTATGAAAAGAAGTGTTATACCACATTCCGCAAGTGGTAGCCAATCTACCCACTGAGACTATTTCTCTGAAGTGAAACAACGTAGATATCCTTCCAAACACTTATTAACAACCTCCGTTTCCCATCTGATTGAGGGTGGTATGAAGAGCTAAGAGCCAATTGAGTACCCAAACATGAGAATAAATCTTTCCAAAAGTGACTAGTGAAGATAGGATCACGATCACTAACAATAACTTTAGGTGTACCATGTAGCTTTTGGATATTCTCCAAAAAATCTTTAGCCACTACACTTGCTGTAAAAGGATGTGCTAATGCAATGAAATGTGCATATTTAGTGAGCCGATCAACTACCACCATGATGACATTATGACCTTTAGATTTGGGAAGCCCTGTGATGAAGTCCATGGATACCTCTTCCCAACGCTGGCTAGGAATAGATAAGGGTTGCAAGAGACCTGGTGTCTTAATTGTCTCCCCTTTATGCCTTTGACACACCAAACATTTAGCCACAAATTTTTGAACATCACCCTTTAGCCCCTCCCAAAAGAAATCTTGCTTGACTCGATGATATGTCTTCAAAAATCCTAAATGACCACCCACTGGAGACTCATGCAACTCTGTGAGAATCTTGATTTTAAGGTTGGAATTCTTGCAGATACAAATGCTCTTTATACCAAAGAGTATCTCCCTTCCAACAAAACTTATTTGAACTACTAGGATCACTTATTAAATTGCTTGATGAGATTACTTGTCGCAACATCATTTTTTCCACTCTGCTTTGGCTTCCTCCACCCAATTTGCTTGTAATATTGAAAGGGCACACAATAAGGCTTCATCTTTCTCATCCTTCCTTGACAAGCATCCTGACAATATTTTCTTTCCCTTTCTTATATACAATCTCAAAGTCATATCCTAACATCTTAGTGACCCATTTTTGTTGCTCTTCAGAAGATAGTCGTTGTTCCAAAAAATATTTTAGGCTATCATGATCTGTCTTAACCTTGAAATGTCTACCCAATAGATAAGGCCGCCATTGTTTCACTACATGGAGTATTGCTAGCATTTCCTTCTCATAAATAGGTATTAGTTGATTCTTACCTTTTAATTGATGACTCTGAAAAGCAATTGGTCGACCTTCTTGCATGAGCACTGCTCCTATCCCATTTCCAGAAGCATCACATTCCATAATGAATTCCTTGGTGAAGTCAGGAGTGGCAAGTACTGGAGTTGTACACATAGCCTCCTTCAATCTCTCAAATGCTGTATTGGCATACTCGTTCCAATGAAAAGAATCCTTCTTCAATAGAGTGGTGAGAGGTGCTGCTATACTACCATAATTCTTCACAAATCTTCTATAGTACCCTATAAATCCCAAGAATCCTCTCAGTTTCTTAATGGTTTTTGGAATAGGCCATTCCATGATAGCCTTAATTTTTTTAGGGTCCACCTTTACTCCTTCATGTGAAACTATGTGTCCCAAATACTCCACCTCTGTAAGACCAAAAGCACACTTGGATGGCTTAGCATAGAGTTTATGATATTCAAGTATTTGTAATGCTTGGTCCACATGTTGCAAATGTTCTTCCCAAGTCTTGCTATAAATTAATATATCATCAAAGAATACTAACACAAACTTTCTCAAGAACTTCTTAAAAATGGAATTCATCAAACTTTGGAATGTAGGTGGTGCATTGGTAAGACCAAATGGCATCACCAAAAATTCATAATGACCCTCATGAGTCGAAATTTTGTCTTACAAATATCTTCTCTCCTTAATCCGAATTTGGTGATAACCAGATCTAAGATCTAACTTGGTAAAAACATAGCTCCATTTAATTCATCTAGCAAATCATCAATGACTGGAATTGGAAACTTATCTTTAATGGTGTACATGTTGAGCACTCTATAATCTGGACACATCGCCAAGTATCATCCTTCTTACGTACCATCACCACAGGCGAGGAGTAAGCACTTTGGCTATGCCTAATGATTCCTACCTCTAGCATCTCTTCAACAATTTTTTCTATCTCACTCTTTTGTATGTGTGGATACCTGTAAGGCCTGATGTTCGGTGGTTGGCTCCCTAGGACTAACTGTATGGAATGATCATGATCCCTCTTAGGAGGAAGTCCTTTAGGCATATCTCCAAGAACAACCGAGTGACGATCAATTATAGCTTGCAAATCTGGATGAGTAGGATTATTAGATTGAGAGACTTCTAATGAACATAGTTGGGCCACAAATCCATCCACTCCTTTCTTAAGCAACTTTTGCATTTGATGAGAGCTTACCATTTGTGGAGATTTTTCCTTCAACCCCCTTAGCTCTACTAGCCTTCCTTCTGATTGAAATCTCATAAATAGTTCTTGGAAGTTCATCTCAATTGTTCCTAATGTAGTAAGCCATTGTACTCCCAAAACAATATTTGCTGCACCCATGGATATCACATACATTGGGGTATCAAATTGATAATCTCCCATGGATAATTTAATGCTATGACACTTCCCTGAACAATTAACTATACCACCATCTGCAATCAAAACTTGAAACTCTGGAGCTGGATATAAGAAACAATTTAGACGAGTAGCTAACTTTTTGTTGATGAAATTATGAGTACTACCTGAGTCGATCAACACTGTTACCTTCTGCTTCTTTAGGAACCCCACCACCTTGAGAGTTTGTGGAGCGCTGAAACCTGAGAGTGCATGACAAGAAATGATTGGTTGAGAATCATGTGATTCCTCATTTGACTCCCTTTCATCTTCTAGTATGGGTTCCTCCTCTTCTTCCTCATTGGGACCTTCAATATAAAACAATTTCTTTTCACTACATTTATGTCCTCACTGTATTTGCTATCACAATTGAAACACAAGCCTTTTCTCTTTTCTCCTCAATTTTTTGTGGAGTCAACTTAGTAGGTTGTGTTGAATATCCTTTCTCTCTTGTTACATTAGCCCTTGCTTCTTAGGAATCAAATACTTCTCCTCTACCCTCGTGCTAAGATAAAAGACTCATTTATGGAACTAGGGCTAAACATGCGTACCTCATGTTGAATGTGATCCTTGAGACCACCCAAGAATAAGTCATTCAAGTTTTCCTCCGTAATTGTATCCACCCTTAAGGATAGATTTTGGAATTGCTGAATATAATCCTTAACTGATCCTGTTTGTTGAAGTTTAGCTAGCTGGCTGAAGAAGTTGTCTATGATGCTATTGCTATATTGTGCTTGGAGTTCCTCTGTAAAAATTGACCATGAGACGGTGAGCCCCTTTTTACTTCGATGAGTGCAAAGCCAATGATACCAAATGAATTGATCTGGTTCTAGATATAAGGAAGCCATCGTGACCTTTTGTCCATTTGGGATTTGGTGTACTTCAAAAAAATTCTCCATTTGGTTTATCCATGTTAGAGGATCCTTACCATCGAACTTGCGCATATCCACCTTTGGAAATAAATTCATAGATCCCATAGGAGTACTAAAGCTTGTGTCAGTAGTAGCTGACCTAGAATTTTCACCTTGGCCGCTTGAGAACTCCTTTCTTGATTCAGCCATGTAGGTGCTTAACATGTTTTGTATGTCCGATATATCTCCTCTTAGGTCACACATATCCATCTTAATTGAGGAAATGTCTTCCTTGACCTTATTTATTTCCTCATTATGAGTAATATCCTCGATTGTTTCACCATCCTTTTCTGGAGTCTTCCCCGGAGTGACATTCATTTTACCCCTTGTTCCAGGCCCTGACATGATGGAAACCACTAATGTTGAAATAAATCACACAAATTAAAATTAAATTCTCTCAAATTTTTACTGTAATCTCCTTTATTATGTATTCAAAAACCCAATAAAAATCAGACTCCAATTCAACAAGATGTGCGAGATATGTAGATTCCAAAAAAATAGTGTAGAAACCCTAATTCTATAATAATTCACTTAATTTTGCTCCAATTATTTTGAAATCTGGACTGTAGCTTCTTCAATATGTTCTTCAAAAACCCTTTAAAAATCAGAAAAAAATTAGCCAAAATATGAAAGATATGCTCTTCCCAAAATTGCCTCTAAAATTGAGAAAAACCTTGCCTCTATAGTGCCAAGATCATGCTCTGATACCACTTGTTATGAAATAACTTGCACAATAGAAGAATATGATATGAAATATGCTGCAAATACTTGATAATAAATGATAATAACAAGCCACTTTGAGGGGTAAAACCTCCAAATATCTCTAATGAGAACACACTTCACAACTTGATGATGAAATAAGACTCACAACCTCCTATATATATACCTATTTATGCCAAGGATATCACCTAGGACGACTTAGAAACACCTATATAAGACTTAGGCTGACCTAAAAAACTAAATAAAAATATACTAATGATAATATGACTTAATAGAGAGTTAAGATAGCCACAAGCTGACTATTCATAAATCGATGTACAATAATATTAAGGGCGTAGCAGTTGCTGAAGTATACCCCAATGGTGCTGTTAAACTCGCTACTATTGACTTAGTTAGATTTAAGCTGCTTGTCAATGGTCATCGCCTTAGATTGTATGACAAGCCAAATTCCAAAGAGGAGTTCCTGCAACAATTCACTTAGCATGCAACACCCGAGCTTCCTATAGCTGGGGGAAGTGGACCTAGTGTCCCTCCTTTTGGCTAATTAAGGTATGTACTTGTCATAATAAAGAATTCTACTTCTGTGGGAGTTCACTTCTTCACCCATCCACCCATCCGCCCATCCATCTCCACCTTTCTCTCTTTTCCATCACTTCACTTCATTCCACTTCACCTCATTCCACCTCATTTTCATTAATTTCTCAACTTATTTCTTAAAAGGTGTGACACTTTCTCCACGATCTTTGCAACAAATCTTCCATGAATCCAGGTATGTGCACATTAATTTTTATCTCTTAATTTTCTTTAGTGCATTCATTTAATTGCTGTGAATTAATATGGATGTTCACCATAGCATGTCATTATTCCCTGTCCCTGTCAAATCATCCTTACCACCTCGCATGTGAGGAAACATGCTCAAATTTAGGTTGGGGGGAGAAATATGTGAGTACTTTTCCCACGTGTCAGTCCATACTAGTCTATGTCAGCAAATTTTAAATCGAGCCAATTTCAATTCCGAGTAAGATGACGGCTTGTATGTGTGAGGTGACACCAACTGCCGCCGCCATTTTTCTCCATCATAACCTTCCTTTATTACTCATTTATTGCCATTATTGATCCTGTTATAATCTTAAGTCGCCAAAAGAGAAAAATAGAAAGAAAGAAAAAGGTAAAAAAGAAAAGGAAAATTTAGATGACATTGGTGTTGGAAATTTGGCAGTATTGGAGGAAGGAAAATTTGTAGAATGATTGTTGATTGTAGGAAACTAAACAATGGGAGGTGGATTAATCAAGAATGAACTCATGGTTCATGACGTATTATTGCAGGATGCACCTTTATAAGTTGAATTCATAAACTTCAGCTGGTTAGACTACTTCATGAAGTTGGATGGTTTTAATGAAGACATTGCATTAGAATTTTCCCAGACATTTTTTGAAGGAAAATACATGATAAAAGGGACGGAAGTATTGGATACTGAAGAAAGAATTGTAGAGATTATAGGGTTTCCTGTCGACAATGAAAATTACCCTGCTTCTAGAGACGCTAGGTCAGCTAGGGCCGAATTTACAGAACCTAGCGACCCTCCATTGAGCGTGGACAAACAAGGTGCAAAAAGAATCTCTCTTCTTGAGCCATGGAAGCAATTAGCTATTCATGTCATAAATTATATCACCTGTGAAGGATGCCAGTAAAATCTACATTCCGTGCACTTTAAACTCTTGAATCACATGAGGGATGGGAGGAGGATGAATGTGCCGAACATGCTTTACCACCTTCTTTCAATCATGGTAACCGAAACTCAGAAAGGTAGGGACAATTCCATTTCACACCATTGTTTGATTAAATTGTTAGTTGAGAAGTCTCTACATGATGTATTTGAGATGACTTGGGAAGAATTCATAAATATTGATCAAATTAGACTAGAGCATTTATGACCTAGGGTTTTACCTCAACCCCGTAGGTCTAGCAAGAGATTGAGCATGGCTGAAGCCACTCTTGGTGCTTCAACCTCTAGTGCAGGCCCTAGTGCAAACCCTCTTGCAGTAGAAAAGACCATAGAGATTAGCTCTTTTGAGATAGAGCATTTAGACAAAGAAAGTTTCTACCTAGATTTTGATGATGATGTTCCACTTGGCATCCTAATGAAAACTAGGGCACAAAAGAAAAGTAGAAATAAGAAAAGGAAAAGCTAAAAAGCAGCCAACAGAAAAAGAAGTACCAAGCTCTAGGAAGCGAAAGGCTGACACTGTTCATCCTACAGCCAAATAAAAACGTGAAAGTCCTCCCAGGAAATCAAGACCAATTGGGTTGGCCTTTGATATGCCTCCACAGGAAAGCCCTAAGTCTAGAGAAATATCACAGGGGGATACAAAAGCTCTAATGGGGTAGGTGAATGTCGAGGAAGAGGATATATTTGAGAAAGCAACAAACATAACACTGACAATCTTGCTTATATTGCAGAACAAGTTGAGAATCAAGGGTATGAGGAAAATTAGGATTTCCTACAGCAAGAGATCCTGCAGCATGAGCAAGAACAGGAACAAGAGGCCCTACAGTTGGAATTTACTGAACAACCTGAATCCCTGCAACTGGTACTATATGAAGAGCAAGCAACAGTGCTAGGGAAAATGCTGGTAGGAATACATAACCCACCTAATTTTTCAATGCACATGGTAGCTATGAATTTATGGAAAGAGATGCAAATAAGAGAAGAGGAATGGAAAGAAGAGAAACATAGGTTGAAGAAAGAAATTCAAAAGAAAGATGAGGAGATTGAAGACAAGGATGCAAAAATTGCTACTTTAAAGAAGAAGGTGGACGAAATGACAACCTTGGTACCCTAGATAGTAGAATGCAGGGTCCCTCCAAGGGTCTATGCTTTGCATTTGAAGGAAACATATCTTTCTTTTAAGCTGGAAAAGATTATCTCAGGTTTGACCCCTTCCATTGAGACTCCTATTGAATTTTTCAATGCTTATCAGATTGCTTCCTGTGAGATGAAGAATTTGTTGTGTGAATTCTATTTGCACAATTATGCTATGACTCAAGAACATGATTGAAATCCATTGTTATATGTTGGGGATGTCCAATTAAGGGCATTTATGTCTTGGGTACAAAATGAGATCAATTGAGGACAACAATATGGGGCTTATAAGCAATTGGAATCCAACATACCTCTGGCCATCAAGGCTGAATCAAGAAACCCAAGGGACATTTACAGAGATTGACACATAATGCTTCTCAGACCTGGCTATGGTAATAGGATTATGCCTTGGATATAAGCAGTTTATAGTGAATATGAGGTGGTGGAAAAAACAAAAGAGGAAAGTATGAAGAGATACCTGCCACAAAGATAGAACAACCTAACTGATGAGCTAAAGCAATCTGATCCCTACTCTATATAGAACCATGCTACAAAACTTAAAATAATTGATAGATATATACAGATTGGAAGGACAAAAGGATGATTGTGGCTTCCATTGACTTTTCAGCCACCCATCTTGATGTGGCCTGTGCCAAATTACAAGTTTTACCACTATGATATTGCTACAAAGAGACAAAGATGAAACAGATTGGAAAGAAAGCAAGGATTCTATTGGGATCTTGATTCACGCACAACAAACACTAATGTAGGAAATTTGGTGGTTGCAAATTTCAGGGCTTTGACTAAGAAAAAAAACAACCCTTCTCCTACTAGATGACCAAAAAAACCTTAGGTTGGGGGGATGATGAGTCTAGTTTATGGTTTACTTTTGGTAGAATTTATGATCTATTTGTTGAAGTTGTCATGGACCTTGATGCTTGAATGTTGATATTTCCTCAAAACCATAGACAATGGGCCTAATTTTATCTCTACAAATCTTTAATGACATTGACATGTTATATGGACTATCTGTGTTAATTCTACATGTGGATTAATGAATGTTCTTTAAGATAGTTACAAATATGTGATTATTGTGCATACTAATATTTCCATGCAAATATGATTTGAGGCCACTAAATTGGGAAGATTCCGCCAGTTGGTCATTCACCATAACGGTTAACAAAGTGGTCATGCAAAGGTCAATGAAGGGAATCATTCAAAGAGGTCGACAACGGGAGATTCCTCATGCAAATCGAGTTGTAACCGCCTTGTAAATGATCTTTATTGTTGTTGAGCGATTATAGGAATTACTGTTGTGCTAAATCTGTGTTGAGGTGAGCACGTCTGACCAGATTCCATGCATGCGTAACCACCTCTCCACTTTCTCTGCTTTCCCTAAAGTGGCATCCTCCCAATTCGTGGAGTTGACCACCTTGTTTAGTTAGTAGCTTCTTTTCCTATAAATAAGAGTCAGATGCTCCTTCTTAGAAGGTTGCGCGATCTGATGATGTACTTGCATTCTTAGTTTTCAGCAATACAGTTACACTACTCTATTGTACTCATGTTTTCCAATGAATAAAATGAAGTTATAAGTCTGTGCATCTAAGTTTACATTAGTTTTAGAGGATACTCATCCAAAGGGGCCCACTTGGTGAGAATTTTGTCGTTTAGTTTAGTTTAGTTTAGTTTAGTTTAGTTATTACTTTCTGTTCAACAATTAGTTAAGAATCTGACATTGACTATTCTTGTAGCCACTAGAATTCCATTCTGTGACTGTTCTTACAGCCAAAGCAGACATAGTAGTTTCCTTCTTTTTTGCTCAAATTTTTGTTTCTCTCATGCATTTCAGCTTAGCATAGTTGTTGGTTGATGTTCAACACTTATGTTATTTCTTTCTAAGCAATTTACCTTCAACATTATTTTTTTCTTAGTTGTAGAATGAGTATGGCTACTTTGGATCCTTAGTGCACATACTGTGTTGACCCATTTCAAGTTCACGTCCTTGGGTTGACAAGTTAAATGCACCTTCATGATGATTGAATGGCTATTCACTTTAGATGTCCAATATCTGAATCATAGCTGTAAGATCTTAGTTGTTAAATAATTGTAGGAGGCCAACAATGGTCACCGTACTTAGGGTGCATTAAATGTCATTGTGGGCTCACCTTTTTATTTTCCATGTTGTATTGCATGTCAATTGAGAAACCTTTGTTCCCTTTCAATGCTTGTCATTGGTGACTTGAGGAGTGACATTTTGGGGCTGTGATTGAGTTCTGGGCACCTTCAATTCAAGTATCTTTTGTTTCTATGTTCAAAGGTAGGGTTTCCCCCTCATTTTATAATTGTAATTCAATTTTTCCTTTGCACTTGGTGATTGAATGGTAGTCCTTGATTTATTGCACATTTCAACTATTGGTCGAGGGTGAGGATGCTCATGTTTTCTTGATTGAGGGTATTCATCTTGTTGGGTCCATGAGGTAGGGTAACGATGATTTTTTCTCAGGGATGTTTGTTCACAGGCTTGTACGTGTTAGGGTTTTTGAGATGGACGTGATCATTCTTCAAGTTTTAGTTACTGTTGTGGGTTAGGGTATACAATTTCTTGTGAGTACGGGGTTCAATTTTAGTTCATTTAATCTTGTATAAGATGTATGATCACACCCAACTTGTGCTAGCTTTGTAGTGTTCAGATCGATTGATAAAATGGAAACCTTAGTTGTGATTCACCGTGCCTTGGTTTGCTTGAATAAGGTTTTAATTCCTATTTGATGGTAATGTGAGCATCTTGATAGGTGATTTGATTTGCATTGAGGGGTGTGTGTTTGAATTTTGGCTTGTGAGCATGAGTCTTGAGTTATAAGTTGATTGAGGTTGCAAGCCAAACACTTAGTTTTTTCACAGAGAGGAGAGAACTTAGAAAGTATGTTAAAATTTCCCCCCCTTTGGAGAATCTGTCCACCCTCAGATTTTCTGAAGGTCATTCCTCTCAGAGATTCTTCTACCTCATGGATTCCTCAAATCTGCCTACCCCCTCAAAATTCCAAAGATTAGTTGGGTGACATCGAGGCATGAGCATGGCCTAAAGGTTTGAATTAGGTGATTTTGTGGATACTTTGGATTGAATTTTGACGATTCTCACATCCTTCAGAAATTTTTCACACTGCAAATTTTTTGAAACCTATTTCTTTTGGAAAATCCACCTGCTTGCGGATTCCCAGAATCCATCCAAGTGTGAAAATCCTGAAGTGTTCCCAATAATGAAAATGCACTTGGATATGATGCTAGAATTTTGCATGAAGTGATCGCATGTCATTGGGAAATGACTTGAAACTTGAATTTGTATGGAAATAAAATCTTTTAGAAATTCCATCCCCTGGAGGATTCTTCGAGTCTTAGTAATTTTGAAGAATCCACCTAGGGTCAGATTTCCCAAAAATCCTCCTAGCACTTAAATTTTTGAAATTCATTAGATTGGTCATTTGGAGACTCGTGGTTGGACTCTAAAAGCTTGCGTGGTGGGATTGATATATGATTAATTTGTATTCACTCTGGTGTGTCTTGGATTGAGCCATGTTGTCCAACTCGAAAAATATACTCCCTCGTGGATTCCTCAAAGTGACTAGACCTTCGGAGAATCCACCCAGGGGTGGATTCCCTGAAATCCTCCCCCGCTTGAAATCCCTAAACAGGTTAAAATTATGAGGTTTTGCAATGTTTCATTCCAAGGTTTTGGCATTGGGATGTTATGGTCTCCTTAATGTTTTAAGGTTAATTATGTGATGCTCATTGAAATTTATAACAATCTTGATAATGTGAGTATATTTAATGCTTTGTCATGCTTGGTACCATGGTGATTATTGTCCTCTTTAATAGATGTAGGTCAATTTTATTCTAGCAAAGGGATCAAAGGAAAAGACATTTGAAGCTGGTCCCAAGGAGCCTCATACTAGGGCTAAAAGAATGAAGTATGAATTCAAGGGCATCTGGCCTGAATCCAAAATCATCTCAGCATGGAGCAAGATTGGTGATACTAATATGGGGCATGTGGATTATGATGAATTCAAGAAAAGAATGTTTGGAGATGCACCTTTGTAGCTGGCCGAAGTCATTACACACACAGGATTGGCTCAAGCTGCACAATTTCCACCTACTTTGCAATATCCAGAGCTAGTACTAGAGTGTGCT
Source organism: Sequoia sempervirens (assembly GCA_007258455.2). Classification (NCBI taxonomy): domain Eukaryota; kingdom Viridiplantae; phylum Streptophyta; class Pinopsida; order Cupressales; family Cupressaceae; genus Sequoia; species Sequoia sempervirens. Next base: position 1,246,377,013 of record VDFB02271358.1, on the reverse strand, counting down.
AAACATTATGATTCGGATAAGAGGGTTATCATTGGGCCTTAGGGTAGAATCATGGCCAACTTGACAGAAGAATCCATTACAGAGACCTTTAACATTGGGTCACACCATAAACTAGTAAAGATTAATGTCAAAGATGTAGAAGATTTCTATGCTAAAGATCTTGACAAGGCTTTGCTAATGATAAATAGTAATTAGATTGACAAGCCAAAGGCACATTACTCAAAGTTACCCAAGTAGCTACACAGGAGCGACTTCAAATTAGAATACAATGACATGATTAACCTCTTGGGTAGAATAATGGGATCAAAGAATGCCTTCATATTTAAAAGCTAGATGTTTTATGTTATTTCACAAATTGTTAAAGGAACCCATTACCATTGGGCATAGATCATAAGTGGCAACTTGGACTCACAGTTGAGGAATGTCCAAGAAACTAAGAAATTTACCATGACATCTTACCTTGTATATCTACTAGCCAGAAAGAACAAATATAAGAGTTTGACTTGTAGAGGGGTCCATGGATAGGACATAATATGTGATGTTTTCCCTCAACTCCAATTCAACACATCAAATTACAAGAGGGTAAATGATGCTTTCTTTATGTATATTACAAGGCTGCTACAAGATGCATTGCATGTTAGAATTTCAACAAAATCCATGGAGTTGATAAGGAAGTATGGTCAGTGGTTCATTCAATTCCCAAAGTTTTCGTATGCCTGAATTCAAGGATCACCAACAATACCATTAAGATTACCTAGGTACCCAACAAATAAACTCATCTTACTAGAGGTGACTAGACAGATGGTGGCCTTTGATGTAGTGATAAAGGATATGCATAAACCAACACTTGGACCTAAATTTCCCTTGAGGATTGAAGTCCTAGAGGTCTTCCCTTCCATCCAAAGTGCCCAATATTCAGATAAGGAGATAGTGCACTTAATTATTCATATACAAACAGGGACAACTTTGTTCCCTATGGCGTGGCCCAAAAATAGGAAAAAAAAGAATATACGCATAAAATTCATTTGGAGGACTATTGGGCTAACTATAGGGACGAGTTTGAGGTGATAAGAAGAAGGTGTTCAAGGTTATCCTTGAAAATGATCAGGATACATAGAATTTCCCAATTCCCAGATCAAGTGGATGATGATGGAGAGTTCTTGTAGCATCATGATTATGACCAATACAAGGACATGCCACTTCCCCCTATCAATTGTTCTGAGGAGGAGTTTGTGGACCTTAATGTGATCAATGCTCCTATTCTTAGATATTCCAAACTTTGGGTGAAGCACATGATCTTAGAATTGGATACAGATGGCACCAAATTCATGTATGACTTGATGGGAGACCTTGAGTCTCATTCAGAGGAAGAAGAGACAACTAAGGATACCATAGAAGAGCTCCCATCAGAAGAGGAGGGAGATAAGTCGCAATTTGTTACTAAAAGGAGAAAAAGAAGCTAGGTTAAAAGTAAAGAAAAGAGGTAGCCAGTGGCCAAGGAAAGGAAGCCATCAAAGGAGATTACTGAGGAAGTTCAAATTCCAAAGAAGAGAAAGATAATGACTAAGGGCCAGAAATTGGAAAGATCCAAAAGGGCCAAGGTCACTGAAGAGGAGACCTCCCAACCTAAGGTGGTTGATATTGAGAGCTCTGGAGAGAAAAAACAGGTCTATGTAAGGAGAAATTCTCCCAAACATAAGATAACTCCAACAAAGAATGTAGATAAAGAGAAGAAGGTGACCACTAAGGAGGCACCTAGTGATGATCTTATGAAAGGTATGGAGGAAACAACTACTAGGAATAATTCTCCTATTTCATCTCCAATTCATGATGTACAAGAGGGAAATGTCTCTGGTGTTCTTGACCAACCATAAGAAGAAGAAGGAAATATTCCCAATAATCCAAAGGAAGAGATTCTAGATGAAGATGTTCCCACACCAAGAGGTGGGAAACTGAGTGATTTTGAAAAAAAATTGGAGGAGAAGGAAGTACAGAATAAAGAGGAAATCTCTGAGGTTACAGTGGAAATGCCATCTTAGCCTCCACAGAAGGAACACACTGATATGCCACATATTGAGGTTGAAGATGATGATAGATCTGATAGTGACAAGCTTGATGAAGATGAAGATAAGCTTGATAGGGGTGAAGAAAAACAACACCAGGGAAAATGTGATGTGAATGTGGAGGTTGTTGAGGATAGTTCCCCCTATGATCAATTAGAACAAGATACTTCTTAAATGGATGTAGATATTGAGCAACTCGTTGCCCTTGAATGGTTAGAATAGATATTGAAGCAAAAGGCAGTAATTGTGGAGGATGAAACTCTGGATTGGGATAAGTTCCTAGAAATTTGGGGACAACCCAAGGGGAGGAAGAGAGCAAGAACAATGTTCAGATTTTCTAGGGATGAACTTAATAATAGATTTATTCAGGTGGCTATTCCTGTAGAAAACAAGTATAAGGATGAGGTAAGACCTTCTGATTACAAAGTTCAAACTATCAATCTGGGTCCTACCACAAAGGAGAAGGAAAAGGAAGAATTTCAGGAGTCATCTTAGGCTATCTTAAGAAGGTTGGACAAGGAAATTGAATAGAAGGAGAAATTGAAAAAGCAACTAAAAAATGTGTACGAATATGTTCAACATCTTGTCAAGCCACTACAAGCACAAAGTAGTGAGGGGTCTTCATTCTTTAAAGGATTGTTGTCAAAAGAGACTATTTTAGAAATTGAAAGATTGAAGTCCTCTGTAAGGGATACACAAGAATGGTTGCATAGTGTGAGTGAGAGAGGTGATCCCATGATCGAGAAAGTACTACAAATGTATGAGAAGGAATTCTTCCTTTTTGAAGATATGACACAATTTCTATTTGATTGTAAGAATCTAGATGACATCATTGTTAAAGAATTGGAAAGGATACTTCAAGTCCCTACTGATGTATTGGTTAAGGAAGGTGCCATCACAATGGAAAATACTCAGAAGGTCATGGGATGGATAGAGGCTTTTAAATTTAAAAATGAACTCAAGCAAAAAGCACCAAAGAAGATCTCTAAGGCTCAAAATAAAGTGAAGCAAATTTCTGATAGCTGCATCACTTTCCCAGAGATAGTTACTGGAAGGAAAAAATGTGGGAAGAAGAATCAAAATGTTTTATAGCTGCAACAGTGGTGGCATGATATTTATTCACCTGGAGACAATGGGACAATAGTAAAAGAACAATTGGAGGATGCTGCAATTTACATATCTAGCTTGGATAGATATCAAGGTCTTTATTTTGATTAGGAGAAAAACTTGACTAAGTATGAAGGGGAATTAAATTCAATGAAAGCAAGAATTAATTTAATTGCAATCCCAACTCAGGCTGGCCTGGACCCAGTATTGGAAAAGGTAAAGGAAATTTCTAGAAGAATATAAGGAGAAAAGGATAAAGAGGACCACCAAGTTGGACAATCTTGAGATGTGCTCCCACTATATTGATCTTGTAAGGAGATACGATTCAACTACTCCTTGAATTCCATGTCAAAAGAAATATTTATTGTAAAAGTTGACTTTTGAGGCCGACCTATAATATTTTATTGTAATTTGAATTTAGGGAATTTAAGAGGGAAATAGGGTTGACCTGTCTGGACAACCTAACTAAAAACCCTACTTTGGGTGGACCTAAGAATGTAATGCTATAAATTGAGGTTTTCTCCTCATTTGAGGGGGTTAGATAGTTAGAAAAAGTTAGAATTTTAGCTAGAACTTTGGAAAGTGTTGTAATACTTGAGATACTTGGATTGTTGCAAATTTTGGTAAAGCATGTTGGTTTGTGGTGACTGATCATGCTATACTGTACACTCTTCATGTATCCCTGCTGGGGTCTAGGGCTAGGCCGGGCCCCGGGTGGGGGTTCGGGGGCGGCTACCCCCGAGAAATTATTTTTTCTCATTTTTTCACTTCGTCACCGAAAAAAGAAAAAAACCAACTTTGTAGAACCCTAATTCTGGAAGCTTCTAAAATCTTGTTATAAGCAGCTGGGATGGGAATTGCAGTTGGGTATTATTCGTGTGATTGTAATAAGTTTTTCACTGGATAATAAAATCATTGGATGGCTGCGGTTTTGTGGATGTAGCCCGGATTGGGTGAACCATGTTAAATTATCCGTGTTAATTTTTCTATGTGTGTTTCATTTCTCTATTTATTAATTAAATCTATATTTAACTTGTTAGATATTTTCCTTCTAACCCTAACAAGTGGTATCAGAGTGGCGTTGTTTTCAATTATCCTCTGCAGGAAAGTGTCATGGTTGAGTGGAAGCAATGGTAGATGAGGGTAAGTTGAAGGTTGAGAAGTTCAATGGGAACAACTATCAATTATGGAAGATGCAGATGGAGGAATACCTCTATCAGAAGGATTTAATGTGGCCATTGGAAGGAAACCCTCAACAATATCTGTTGAGGACTAGGATATTTTGGACAGAAAGGCACTTGGTAGTATTCATTTATGCGTGACATAATTGGTGGCGTTCAATATTACAACAACAAAGACAACTCAAAAGTTGATGCAAACCCTGACGAAGTTATATGAAAATCCTTCTAGTTGGAATAAGGTATTTCTTATGAAGCATTTATTTAATATGAAAATGGAAGAAGGTGGGTCAGTTGCTAATCATTTAAATGAGTTTAATATAGTTACTAGTCAATTAAATTCTATAAATGTAAACTTTGATGAAGAAGTTAGGGCTCTTTTGATTCTATGTTCTTAGCTTGAAAGATGGAATAGCTTAGTCATGGCTGTGAGTAATTCTATTTCTAGTTCGAATACATTGAAATTTGATGATGTTATTTTGAGCAAGGAAATTCGTAGGAAAAGATCAGGTGGAACATCCACATTAGATAGTGTTTTGAATGTAGAGAGCAGGGGATGAACAAAGGAGAGAGGAAACAATTCTGGAAGTCATGGGAAGTCATGAGGAAAATAAAAGGACAAAAGGTCCCAATCTAGAGACAAGAGGTATTGATGGTATTGTGGTAAGCTAGGTCATTTAAAGAAAGTTGCTGGTCTCAGAAAAATAAAGGAGACAAAAAGGAAGGCAATAAAGAGGCAAATGTGGTAAGTAATAAATCTGATGAGGATGCTTTGATTCTTTCCCTTGATAATGCTGATGATTCTTGGGTGTTAGATTCAAGGGCTTCATTTCATGCTACGCCCCATAGAAGTTATTTTCTTGATTATGTCCAAGGAGATTTTGTGCTAGTTTATTTGGGAGATAACAAACCCTGTCAGATTGTTGGAAAGGGAAGAATCAAGATTAAGTTGTAGAATGGGAATTATTAGCTACTACATGAGGTAAGACATGTTCCAAAGTTAAAAAGAAATTTAATTAAATAGAGCAGCTAGATGATGAAGGTTGTGTTGTTACATTTAGTGATAAAAATTGGAAGGTTACAAAAGGTGCCTTAGTGGTAGCAAAAGGTGTGAAAGTAGGCACCTTATATATTTGTACAAGACATACTATTCCTTCTACTTTAGCTATTGCAAATAAAAATCAATGTTCAGGAATAGTTGTTGCAGTTCAACAGGCAAAAAATCAGACAGTTGATATGGATTCTGAATCAACACTGTGTCATAATAGACTTGGGCATATGAGTGCAAAAGGTATGAAAGTACTTTATTCAAATAATGTTTTACTAGGTCTGAAATGTGTTAATGATTTCTATGAAAGTTGTGTATGAGAAACAAAAGAGAGTTAGTTTTCTCAAGGATGAGAAGCAAAAGAAAGATGAGAAATTGGAGCTTGTGCATACGGATGTATGGGGACCAACTCAAGTATCTTCTCTTGGTGGCTCTCAGTATTATGTCACTTTTATTGATGATGCAACTAGGAAGGTATGGATTTATTTCCTTAGGCAGAAATATGATGCATTTTAAACTTTTAAAACATGGAGAAGCTTGGTTGAGAATGAGATGGGTAAAAAGTTAAAATGTCTAAGATTTGATAATGGTGGTGAGTATTGCAGAAAAGAGTTTGAAGATTATTGTTCCTCTAATGGTATTCATAGATAGAAAACGGTTCCAAGGAATCCATAGGAAAATGGAGTGGCCGAGCACATGAATATAACAATAATGGAACGTGCACGAACTATGAGATTGCATGCTGGACTTCCTTTAAACATGTGAGTAGAAGTTGTAAACACTACTGTTTATTTAATCAATAGAGGTCTCTCTAATCCTTTGGGTTGTGGTATTCCAAAGGAAGCATGGGCAGGTAAGAAGGTGAGTTATTCTTTCCTCAAGACCTTCGGTTGTGAAGCATTTGCACATGTAGATTTTGAAAATAGAACCAAGCTTGATGAAAAATCAAAGAAATGTATATTTTTTGGATATGGCATTGATGAATTTGGTTATAGGTTTTGGAATTTTGAAAATAAAAAAATTGTGAGAAGCAAGGATGTCATATTCAATGAGAAAGTGTTGTACAAAGATCAGTTGTAGCAGCATTAGAAGAAATAAAATGATTATGTAGTGCTAGATGATATGCCAAACAATGATGTTCCAGTGGTTCCTCATGCTCCACAACAACAACAACAACATCAAATACCACAAACTACAGTGAATGTTAGATGATCTTCAAGGATAAGTAGACCTATAGAAAGATTTTCTCCCTCTTTGTATTCTATTTTATTAATTGATGTTGGTAAACCAAAATGTTATAATGAAGCTATGCAGGTGGATACCAAGATTCAGTGGGAGCATGGAATGGAAGAAGAAATTGACTCCTTGCTAAAAAATCAGACTTGGGAATTATGTAAGTTGCCTACAGTTAAAAAGGATTTACCAAACAAATGGGTTTATAGGCTGAAAGAGGAGGATGGAGGTAAGAAAAGATTTAAATCCAGGTTAGTTGTAAAGGGATTTGCATAGAAAAAGGGTGTTGATTTTGATGAAATCTTTTCTCCAATTGTTAAAATGAATTCTATTTGTACTATTTTAAGTATTGTGGCTGCTGAAGATTTGCATTTAGAACAACTTGATGTTAAAACAACCTTTCTCCATGGTGATTTGGAAGAGGAAATATATATGGAACAACCACAAGGATTTGAGGTCAAAGGTAAGAAAAAAATAGTGTGTAGATTGAAGAAAAAATTATATGGCTTGAAGCAAGCACCTCGACAATGGTATATTAAATTTGATAGTTTTATGGCTGAGCAAGGCTGGTGTAATTCAGACCATTGTGTTTATTTTAAGAGGTTAGATGATGATAGCTATATTATTTTATGTTTATATGTTGATGATATGCTTGTAGTGGGGTCTAACATGGATCACATCAAGGAGTTAAAACAACAGTTAGAAAATCCATTTGCTATAAAGGATTTGGGGGCAGCAAAGCAAATCCTTGGTATGAAGATTACAAGAGATAGGAAAAACAGAAAATTATTTTTTTATCTCAGGCTGATTATGTTGAAAAGGTGTTGCAGAGATTTCATATGGAGAATGCAAAAGTTTTCAGCACACCTTTGCCCAGTCATGTTAAATTGACTAAGGATATGTGTCCAAAGACATAAGAGGAGGAAGAAAAAATGTCCAAGATACCATATGCTTCAGCTGTAGGAAGTTTAATGTATGCCATGGTATGCACACAACCAAATATTGCACATGCTGTAGGAGTTGTTAGTAGGTATGAGTCATCCTGAAGTTGAGCATTGGAATGCGGTAAAAAGGATTCTTCGGTATTTGAGAGGTACATCCAATAAATGTTTATGTTTTGGGGGCTCTAATACTGATTTAAAAGGCTATGTTGACTTAAATTTGGCAGGGGATGTAGATACTAGGCAGAGTACCACAGGCTATGTATTCACAGTCGGTGGGACAACAGTGAGTTGGATTTCTCAGTTGCAAAAGGTGGTTGCTTTATCCACCACAGAGGAAGAGTACATTGCTGCAATAGAGGTGGCAAAGGAGATGACATGGCTACAACTTTTCATGGAAGAGTTGGGAAAACAACAGGTTGAAAATTACTTGTTTATAAATAGCCAAATTGCTATACATCTTACAAAGAATTCTGCCTTGCACTCTAAAACCAAACACATACAGTTGAGATATCATTTCATTTAGTTAGTGTTGGAGGATGGATAGGTAAAGTTGGAAAAGATACATATAGATGCCAATCCAGCGGATATGTTTATGAAGGTGGTGACAAGGGAGAAGCTGAGCTCCTCTTTAGCTTCGATTGGCCTTCAAAGTTGAATTCAAGTATAACAAAGCAATAGGGTCCAAGGTGCTTAGTTCCAGTGGGAGCTATAAGTGCAACAGTGTTTTCCAGGATCAGTCTCTAAGTGGGAGATTGTTTGGTGTGGAGCTTGATTAGTCTCCAAGTGGGAGATTGTTGGTTTGTGGTGATTGATCATGCTATATTGCACACTCTTCATGCTATATTGTACCCAATACTGGAAAAGGTAAAGAAAATTTCTAGAAGAAAAGAAGGAGAAAAGGATAAAGAGGACTGCCAAGCTAGACAATCTTGAGATGTGCACCCACTACATCGATCTTGTAAGGAGATACAAATCAACTGCTACTTGAATTCTATGCCAAAAGAAATATTTATTATAAAATTTGACTTTTGAGGCTGACCTATAATATTTTATTGTAATTTGAATTTAGGGAATTTTAAGAGGGAAACAAGGCCGACCTGTCTGGACGACCTAAGACTGTAATGCTATAAATTAAGGTTTTCTCCTCATTTGAAGGGGTTAGATAGTTAGAAAAAGTTATAATTTTAGCTAGAACTTTGGAAAGTGTTGTAATATTTGAGATGCTTGGATTGTTGCAATTTTTGGTGAAGCATGTTGGTTTGTGGCAATTGATCATGCTGTATTGTACACTCTTCATGTGTCCTTGTTGGGGTCTAGGGCTAGGCCGGGCCCCGGGTGGGGGTTTGGGGCACCAGCCCTTGAAAAGCAGGGGTTTGGGGGCGGCAACTCCCGAGAATTTTTTTTTTCCCATTTTTTCACTTCGTCACCGACAAAAGAAAAAAATGACTTTGTAGAACCCTAATTCTAGAAGCTTTGAAAAAGCTTGTTATAAGCGGTTGGGATGGGAGTTACAGTTGGGTATTATTCATGTGATTGTAATAAGTCTTGCACTGGATAATAAAATCATTTGATGGTTGCGGTTTTGTGGATGTAGCCCGGATTGGGTGAACCACGTTAAATTCTCTGTGTTAATTTTTTATGTGTGTGTTTTATTTCTCTATTTATTAATTAAATTTTCATTTAACTTGTTAGATATCTGCCTTCTAACCCTAACAAAGCAAATACAAATGAAGGAATTTTTGTTTGGTGTTATTCTTTGTGTTATTCATCTATGCATGGTTCTTGTGTTTTAGATCTTTGGGAAATTACTTTAAGTTATTTTATAGTTGATCTTAGAACTATTTGCAGTTCAATTGTGTTTATGAAATAGCATCTGAAGTGTTTGAGCAACCCTTGGTCCATACTTTTAGTAGCTTGCTGATTGTGAGTTGTGTAAAGTTAGCTTGGGCCTATATCTTATTGTGTCGAGTTCAATTATGGGTATTTATTAATTTCAATGCCAAATTTGGGTTGATGTGTGAATGCTTCACAATCTAAAAATATTTATGCCTTAGGAGATTGCACTGTTTCTGTGATATTGTAGATTTAATTTGGGTTTAGCAGGAATTGGTAAGAAGAGCTGGTCCATTTTGAATGCTATGTTGTTTGCATGATTGATTTTAGGAGTTAGTTTAGAATCTCTCTCTGGACCTTTATCTCTTTTGTTCTTTCTTTAAATCTGGGTTAATTTTAGGACTGAAAAGTATCATTACATTGCTATATTTGATGAACTTGAGAGCTTCCAACATTTGTTTATAAGGCCCCTTGTGATTACCAACATTTTCCCATTTATCACTGAGTTGTTTATGCATTGTCAAGACCTGACATTAGAAACCTTGGGGTTATCTTTTGAGGCTTGCCGATAGAGATTTACCTTTCAAGAGAGATAGGATATTATATTCTTTCTAAGTTGTTGCTATGCAGAAAACACCATCAACACATTTGTGGTGTGTGCACCCATATTCCAACTGGCTTATTGTTTGATTTGGCTAAACATTCCTACTTCAACCATGTTCTCATCCTTCAACCTATCACCCTGCAACTACACACACTTGAACTTTAAAATTTATCAGTAATGTTCAATTCTTGGTAACATATAAAATAATTTCCAAAAGTTTGCAAAGTCAACATCAGTCAACTTCTTTCATTCAATTTTTGAAAATTTCAAAATTTCCATATAATATTTATTGAATTTCTTCAATAATTCAATTTACCATATTATAATAAATATGCAATAAAATTAGGTTATGACATCCTTCCCTCTTAGAAGAGACATCGCCCCGATGTCTAGTAAGTTGACATAACTGAACATCATATCAAATTTGAACATACATGTTTATTTCAACAACACATCAAAATATATATGTCTATTTCAACACCACATCAAAATATTAAGTCTATTTCAACATCACATCAGAATATATATGTCTATTTCAACATCACATCTAAATATATATGTCTATTTCAACATCACATCTAAATATATATGTCTATTTCAACATCACATCATAATATATATGTCTATTTCAATATCACATATGAATATATATGTCTATTTCAACATCACATCAAAATATATATCTATTTCAACATCACATCAGAATATATATGTCTATATTTTGATGTGTCTATTTCAACATCACATCAAAATATATGTAACTATTTCAACATCACATCATAATATATATGTCTATTTCAACATCACATTTGAATATATATGTCTATTTCAACATCAAAGTTTTAAAGCATGGAATATCATAGTATCTCAATCCAATTTTTTTTGAATAAAATTATAGAAGTTTCTTTCCTAAGAAAGAAAATGTGGAAAGGAGCATTCTATTTTTTCTGCATCCTCCCAAGTAGCATTGTCCTTTGAGTATTGGTCCCATTGGAACTTAAACTGAGCAATATCTTTGCTCCACAACTTAACATTGTGTCTATCCAGGATTCTAATGGGCTCCACTAGCACCACTCCTGGATCATGTACCTGCAAGGATTTCCAATCAAGAAAATGAGTCACATTAGGATGATATGGCTTAAGCAAGGAAACATGGAACACATTATGAAGTCAAGCCAGAGCAGGTGGTAGAGCTAATCTATAAGCAACTGGGTTAATCACTTCCAAGACTTCAAACAGTCCCACATATCTTGGGGCCAACTTGGAAGAATTTCTAAAATAAATAGAACTTTTATGAGGTTTAACACTCAAGAAAACTTTATCCCTTGTTGTGAACTATCTAAGAGTTCAGTTCTTGTCGGCAACTCTTCTTTTGGTCTACTGCCTCTTTCAATCTTCTCTTAGTGACCCTCATTTTTTCTTCCATTTCCTTAAGCATTTCAGGTCCTACTATGATCTTGTCCTCCAATTCATCCCAACTGATGGGGGTACGACACTTCCACCCATACAAGGCTTCAAATGGTGCCATGCCTAAGGATGTATGATATGAGTTGTAAGAAAACTCTACTAAAGAAAAATATTCTTCCCACCTATACTATTGGTCCATACAATACATTCAAAGGATCTTCAACTGCCTGATTCACCCTCTATTTCTACCCATCAGTCTGAGGATGATAAGCCAAAATTCAGTTTAGTCCCCAATGCAGGATTCAAGGTCATCCAAAACCTTGAGGTCATTTCTGTGTCCCTATCAGAAATGATAGTCTTTGGCACTCCATGCAAGCGAAAGATCTCCTAGAAAAATTTCTTAGCCAAGGTCAATGATCCATCCTCAAGGTTTATTGGAATTAAGTGTGCAACCTTATTCAACTTATCAATCACGAACAAGATAACATCATGCTTGTTTTTTCTCAATGACAACCCCTACACAAAATCCATACTGATCACTTGCCATTTATACTTAGGTATGTCATGAGGATACAATAGCTTGGTTGGATGTGCATGCTTAGCCTTGACTTGTTGGCACTCCAAGTGTCTGGCTACATACTCCACTACATCCTTCTTCAGTTTAGGCCAAAAATATATTCTTCAACTCTATAATCATCTTGGATACTCTGGGGTGTCTTGAATATATAGTGCATTGTGAACTTCTTCTAAAACGAACATCCTCAACTCTCTAGAGTTAGGAATATATATCCTTCTTTGATATCTCAAAATACCATCTGGTTCAATCTCATACCCATTGAACTGATGATCTGAAGGATTTACTACTAGGGTGCTTTTCACTCTCTCATAGTGCTCATCCCTTGACAGATTTTGAATCACCTGCTATCTCAAGTTAGACCTTGTTGAGATCATAGCTACCATATTTCTTCATCTACTAAGAGCATTAGCCACTTTGTTCTCTTTCCCTTTTATATATTTAATTCCAAAGTCATACTCACTAAGGAATTCCAACCACCTTCTCTGTCGCACATTAAGGTTTGGCTGGGTAAATATGTATCTTAATCCCAAGTGGTCTGTCTTGAGATCAAATGGATTTCCCAAAAGATAATGCCTGCACATTTGTAAGGCATGAACTATATCTACCAATTCCAAATCATGAGGCACATAGTTCACTTCATTTTGCTTGAACTTCCTTGATTCATATGCTACCACTTGTCCATCTTGCATTAATACTGATCCCAATCCCTCTCTTGATGCATCTATGATTATTGTGAATCTCCTATTAGGATCAGGGATAGTTAGCACTAGTTTTGTCATGAGCCTCTCCTTCAGGAGTTGGAATGCCTACTCACATTTCTTGGTCCATTCAAACCGTGTTTTGTTTCTTTGGAGTGAGGTAATAGGAGATGCAATCTAGGAGAACCCTTGCAAAAACTTCCTATAGTATCCTATGAGGCCCGTGAAGCTATGAACTTCCAACACATTCTGAGGCACTGGCCATTCCACGATTGCCTTGATATTCTTAGGGTCTATGGAGACTCCTTCAGCTGAAATGATATGGCCTAAATAGTGCACAATGTCCTGATAGAATGAACACTTGGATAGCTTCCCAAAGAGTTTCCTTTCTCTCAATCACTGAAAAAATATCCTCAAATGTCTATCATGCTCTTCGATAATATTTGAGTAGTCTAGAATTTTGTCAATGAAAATCAAAACAAAATCATCCAAGTAGTCTCTGAATACACTATTCATGAGGTTCATAAAGGCTACTAGTGCATTAGTTAAACCAAAAGGTATCATTGTCAACTCGTAATGTCCATGTTGAGTTCTAAATGTAGTCTTTGGAATATCTTCTTCCTTAATTCTCAATTGATGGTACCCTAACCCAAGATCAATTTTGGAGAACACTGTCGCTCCCTTCAATTGATCAAATAGTTCATCAATCCTTAGGAGTGGATATCGGTTCTTGATGGTAACTTTGTTCAACATCCGATAATCTATACATAGACGTAAAGTTCCATCCTTCTTTTTCACAAAAATAACTGGTGCTCCCCAAGGAGACAAATTGGGTCTTATAAGTCCCTTATCCAGCAATTCCATTAACTGAGCCTTCAACTCATAGAGTTTTGTGGTGGTCATCCAATTAGGTGCCTTGGATTGAGGCTCAGATCTTGGAACCAGGTCGATAGAAAAATCCATAAGTTCATTAGGGAATACGTCTTGGAACTCCTTGAGAATAGGATAGTCATCTAAATATGGTTCCTTATTGTCAGGATTACTAACATGCATCACATAAATTGCACACCCCTTTTGTTGAGCCTTCTTGAGTTGCATCACAAAAATCTATCTAAGCTCTAAGGGTCTCTACATTCCACAAACCTGAACCGAGTTTCCATGATCATCTAGACAGTTGACCACCTTAACCTCATAGTTCACTATAGCCTTATGGTCAGTTAACCAATTTATTCCCAAAATTACATCATATGAGCCTAAAGATTCCACATACAAGTTGACTTGAGTTTGAAAGGTTGGAAGCTCTAACTCACTACAAAAGAGACATGTATCTACCCTCCACTCTACTCGATTACCATACTGGACTGTCCATGAATTTTCCATGTATCTAGGTCTAATGGGTATCTTGGATATTATTCTAGGATCTATAAAACATTCAATAGCTCCAATATCAATTAAGATAGAGACAGATTGGCCATAGAGCTTACTCTTTAGTTGAATTGGCGAAGCCTAATACTCTGCCTGTTTGTTATCCACTGTAGTGTGGATTTGGTGATGCTGAGTCTGCAGATAACTTCCTTCCTTTCACAACTTCAACCACTAAGGAAAATTTGAGGCATAACGATCACCTCCACAAGTATAACATCCATCTCGAGGCCCTTTGTGACCTCCTAGCTTGTCCTCTCTAAATCCCTTCTTATGGTCATCCTTTCCCTTTCCTTTGTTTTCTTTCTTGTTATTTCCATCATTACCATCTTCTTCCTTCTCCTGTGACTCACTTCCCCTCTTGAGATTATAGATCTAATGGATCTTGTCTCCCTTATGAAATTTCTTCTTCCCATACCATGACTTAGAATTTGAGTCACTACGAAGATTGGATAGCTATTGTAGTTTCTGTTCCTGTTTGGTGGATTTTTGGAAGACTTCATTCATGGTTTGAGACTCATGCATATCCACTTCAGCTCCTATGTGAGGTCTAAGTCCCATTATAAATTTTTAGATACAAAACTGTTCATCTCCCTAATACTGGGGCACATACTTCAATAGGTTGGTGAACTTTTCCCAATATTGAATCACAATCATATTTCCTTGGGTTAAGTTATGAAATTCTATCACTTTCTTGTCAAAGAAAAGTTGTGGTAGCCATCTCTTCCTAAAAGCTTGGAGGAAGAGTTCCCGAGTGATCTCAACAGGCTGAAGATTTTGTTCTAATTTCTCATTATCCCACCAAGTTGTTGCTTCACCTGAGAGCTAATATGTAGCTCATGCTGCCCTGGTCTATTCAGAAAGGTTACAGAGCCCAAAGTATTTTTCCATCTCTATGATCCAAGCCTCAGCTCCTACTTTGATAGCCTTACCATCAAACTTGGGTAGTGCTACTCTTTTGAGGTCTTTCCCAAGCTCTTCCTCAATTCATCCTCGTGGACCTACCCATGGACCACCATCTCCTTGATTTCCTTCTATATTCCTATGGTCTCGGTCCTCGCGTGCCATTCAAACTTCTTGCTCTATATGATCCATGCAAGACTCTTGCCAATTTAGAAGCTCTAGAATTTGTTCCAACCTCTTATTAGGCCCGTTATCAGAACCACTACCACTCATCTCTTTCTTGGTGGTCACCATGAAATCCCACACTTATCCTGCAACACATTCACATTTATCACATCTGAACACAAGGTTCTAGGAATAAACATTCTTATGCTACATCATATAATTTTTCATATATGTACATCTTGTTGGCCTCCTACAATGATTTAATAACTAAGCTCTTACAACCATGATTTAGAGATTAGACATCTAACCTGAATAGCTATTTCGATCATCATGAAGGTGCATTTAACTTGTCAATCTAGGGACATGAACTTGAAATGGGTCAACACAATATGTGCACTAGGAACCCAAAGTAGCCATTTTCATTCTAAAGCTAAGGAACACACAATGCTGAAAGTAAATTGCTTAGAAGGGAATACCATAAATGCCAATCATAAATCAACAACTACATCAAACTAAAATGCATAAAAAAATGAAAATATGAGCAACAAATAGGGCACTACTCTGTCTACTTTGGCTATAGGAACAATCACAAAATGAAATTCTAGTAGTTGCAGGAATAGTCGGTGCCAAATTTCTAACTAATTACTAGAAAGCAAGTAATACTAAAGTAGAAGGATGGATTACTCACCAAGTGGGTCCCCTTGGATAATTATCCTCTAAAACTAACAAGAAATCAGATGCTCAAACTCAAAACTTTATTTTATTCACTGTAAATCATGAGTACACAAGAGTAATGTATCTGTATTACTGGAAAATTGAGAGTGCAAGTACAATCTCAAATTGTGCAACCCCTTAAGAAGGAGCATCAACTATTTATTTATACTATCAACTAGACAAGGCAGTCAACTCCATGACTGGGAGGATGCCATTTAGGGAAAATAGAGAAAGTGGAGTGGCGACAGTTCATGTGCATGAAATCTGGTTAGACATGCAGGCCCAAACACAGATTTAGCACAACAGTAACACCCACATCTGCTCAACCAACATTAAAGTCCACTACAAGGTGGTTACATTTAGTTTGCATGAGGAATCTTTTGCCATCGACCTCCTTTGACCCTTGAGTGATTCCTTTGTTGGATGTTACGGTGCATGCCTAGCTGACGGTGTCTTCCTCAACTTAGCATCCTCAAATTAAATCTACATGGCAATGTCAATACGCACAATAACTACATATCTATAACCACCTTAAGGAACATTTATTAACCACATACAAAATCAATATAGATAATCCACATAATATGCCAATGTCATTAAAACTTGCAAAAATAGGATTAAGTCACATGAGTATGGTTTGAGGGAAACATTATGAAAACATCAACATTTTAGCATCAAAGTTCATGACAACTTCCAGCAAATAAACTATAGATTATACCCAAAATTAGACCAAAAAATAGGCTCATCACTCCCCCAACCTAACATTTTGCTAATCCTCCAACAGGGGAAGGGTTTTTCTTCTACTTGGTCAAAGCTCTAAAATTTGCAATTGATAGTTGTCCAACATTAGTGTCTGTTGAGCGTGAATCAAGATCCCAATAGAATCCCCCTAATCTATCAAGTCTGCTCCATCTTTGTCTCTCTACAACAATGTCATACTGGTAGAACCTGAAGTTTGGCACGGGCCACATGAGAATGGGTGGTTGGAAAGTCAGGGGAAGCCAAAATCACCCCTTCGTTCTCCCAATTTGAATATACCTATCAATCCTTTTTAGTGCTGCAACATAATTGTGGATGGAATGGAGTTCATCCTATTTCAGCTCATCAGTTAGGCTATTCTATCTTTGTGATAGGTATCTTCTCATAATTTCCTCCTTTGCTGCTACTTTTACCTCATACTCACTATAAACTACCTCAATCCAAGGCATGATCCTGTTGCCATAACTAGGTTTGAGAAGCATTATGAGCCATTCTTTGTAAATATCCTTTGGGTTGCTTGATTCAACCCTAATGGGAAAAAGGATGTTAGACTCCAATTGCTTATAAGCCCCATGTTGCTGTCCCCAACTAATTTCATTTTTCACCCAAGACATAAATTCCCTTAATTGGACATCCCCAACATACAACAACGGATTCCAATCATGGTCTTGAGTTACAACATAATTATGCAAATAAACTCACATAGAAAATTCCTCATTTCAGGGGAGGCAATCCTATAAGCATTGAAAAATTCATTAGGAGTGTCAATAGAAGGATTCAAACTTGAGACAATCCTTGATAGTTTAAAAGAGAGATATTTCTCTTTCAGGTGCAGAGCATAGACCCTTGGAGGGGTCCTACATTCCAAAATATGTGGTACCAAGGCTGCCATATCATCCACCCTCTTCTTTAGGGTGGTAATTTTTGCATCTTTGTCTTCAATTTCCTCATCTCTCTTTTGAATTTCCTTCTTCAATATGTGTTTTTCCTCCTTCCATTCCTCTTCTCTTCTTTGCATCTCTTTCCATAAATTCAAAATTGTTGTATGTACTATAAAATTAGGAGGATTATAAATTCCTACCAATATTTTTGTTGATGGTTGCTCCTCATATAGTACTATCTGCATGGACTCAGGCTATCCAATTGTCTTTGGTTGCGGGGGTACTATTTTTTCTCCCACTTCTTGCTACAAGATCTCTTGTTCTTGTTCTTATTGTTGCTGTAGGAACTCCTACTCTGGTTTTGGTTGTTGTTGCAAGACCTCTTGCTGTAGGACTTCTTGCTCATGTTGTAGGAAATCCTAATTTTCCTCAAACTCTTTTGCAATGTTAGCAAGATCAGCCAGTGTTATATTTGCTACTCTCTCAAATATGTCTTCTTCTTCAACATTCTCCTGCCCCATTAGAGCTTTAGTGTCCTCATGTCATGTCTCACCAAGCTTAGGGCTTTCCTGTGGAGGCGTACCAATCGTTGGCCCAGCTAGTCTTGATTTCTTGGGAGGTCTCTCACACTTTTCTTTGGCTGCAGGATGAACAGTGTCAGCCTTCCCTTTTTTAGAACTTGGCACCTCTTTTTCTGCCGACTACCTTTTGGCCTTTCCTTTTCTCATTTTTACTTCTTTCTTCTATACCCTAGTTTTCATCATGGTGCCAAGTGGAACGTCGTCATCAGAATTTGAGAAGGAGCTTTCTTTTTTTGAGCGCTCTGTTTCAGAAGAACTAATTTCTATGGTTTCTTTTGCTGTAGGAGGGTTTACACTAGGGCCAGTGCCAGAGGTGTAAGCACCATGAGTGGCTTCAGCCGTGCTCAATCTCTTGCTAGACCTATGAGGTTGAGGCAAAACCCTAGGTTGCAAGTGCTCAAGTCTAATTTGATCAACATTTATAAATTCTTCCCAGGTCATTCCAGACACATCATGTAGAGACTTCTCAACTAGCAATTTAATTAGACAATGGTGGGAAATAGAATTGTCCCTACCTTTTTGGGTCTCGACTGCCATAATTAAGAGAAGATTGTATAGCACATTGGGAACATTCATTCTCCTCCTGTGCCTCATGTGAATCAAGAGTTTGAAATGTACTGAATGAAAGTTTGACAGATGACCTTCACAGGTGAGATACCTTATAATGTAGACGACTACCTATTTCCATGGTTTAGGCAGAGAGGTTCTTTTTGCACCCTATTTATCCACGCTGATTGGAGGGTCACCATGTACTGTAAACTCAGCCCTAGCTAACTTGGCGTCTTTGGAGGCAGGGTAATGTTCGCCATCAACAGGTAACCCTGTAACCTCTACAATTCTTTCCTTAATTGCCACAACCTCCAACCCTTTTACTATGGCTTTTCCTTCAAATTTTTTTTGGGCGAATTCTAGTGCAATGATTTCATCAAAGCCATCCAACTTCAAGAAGTAATCTAACCATTCATAGTTTCTAAATTCGGCCAGGCATTGTGCATTCTGCAATAAAATATCATGAACTGAGGGCTCATTTCGAATTATCCCTCCTCCCATTGTCTGCAATCAACTATCACTTTGCAAAATTTCCTTCCTACAATTCCTATATGAAAACCAAACACCTTCCTACAATTCCTGCTAAATTTCTAGTGCTGTTATCAACTAAATTTTTCCTTTCTTTTGTTTTACCTTTTTGCTTGCAACTCAGGATTATGACAGGGTCAATAATGGCAAGAAAAGGAGTGATAAAGGAGAATTATGATGGGAAGAAATGGCAGCTGTAGTTAGTGTCACTTCACACATGTGAGCCGTCCTATCACTCAGATTTCAAATTGGCTCATTTTAAATTTTTTGATGTAGCTTAGCATAAATTGACACATGGGCAATATATTTGCATTTTTTTCTTTCCCCCCAACCTAAATTTGGACATGTGTCTGCACATGCGAGATGGGAGTGGTGATTTGACAGGGAATAATGACATGTTATGTGAACGTCTATATATAGTAATTAAATGAATTCACTTAAAAGATGATGAAAAGATAGCAATTAATGTGAACATACCTGAATGTGTGGAGGATTTGTTGCAAAGATCGTGGAGAAAGTACCATTTTCCTTTTTAGGGAATAAATTGAGCAATTAATGAAAATGAAGTGGAATGAGGTGAGGTGGAATGAAGTGATGGAAGAGAGAGAAAGGTGGTGATGGATGGGTGAATGGGTGAAGAAATAGACTTCCACAAGAGTGAAAGTCTTTATTATGATGAGTATGTACCTTAATTAGCCAGAAAGAGGGACACTAGGTCCATTTCCTTCAGCTACAGGAAGCTCGGGTGTTGAATGCTGGGTGAATTGCTATAGGAGCTCTTCTTTGGAAGTTGGCTTGTGATATAATCTAAGGTGATGACCATTGACAAGTAATTTGAATCTGATAGGGTCAATGGTAGTAAGCTGAACAACTCCATTAGGAAAGACCTCAACAACTTCATATGGTCCTAGCCACCTTGTCTACAATTTTCCTACATTGTCCTAATATCTTGAGTCATAGAGCAGGGCCCAATCTCCTGGTTGGAATTTCTTGTCCTTGATAAATTTGTCATGCCACTTGATTCTCTGATTCTGCACTACCTCTGTATGATGCAGGGCTGCTCTTCTTATCTCATACAAAGCATTTAGCTGCATGATTCTTTCTCTCCGCACCTCAGAAATATCCATCCCCAAATCTCCTATAGTCCTAAGAGTCTTATATTCAAATTCAATGGGCATCATGGCTGTCTTTCCATACAACAAATCAAATGGAGTGAAGCCTGTAGTTGTTTTCGAGGTTGTCCTATAGGCCCAAAAAACTTCTGGTAATATGTTTGCCTAATCATTTCTATGAATAACTACCGTTTTGGTTAGAATGGCTTCAATTTCTTTGTTGGTCACCTCAACTTGGCCATTAGCCTAGGGATGATAAGGAGTAGAATTCCTGTGCCTTATGTTGTATTCATTGACTAGTGCTGTGACAAGGGTTGATGTGAATTGAGCCCCTCGATCAGTCACTATTTCTCTTAGAACTCCATATCTTGTGAAAAATTTCTCATACAAAAATTCTACAACCTTGTTATCTCTTGCATGCTTCATGGCCTTAACTTCTACCCACTTTGTCACATAATCGGTACATACCAAAATATAAGACTTACCATTTGATGGAGGGTCAATGGGTCCCACAAAATCCAATCTCCACTTGTCAAAGGGAGTGACTACTACCTGAGGGAAAAGTGGCATCTCATTAGATCTGGTTGGTTTTCCCATTCTTTGACATCTATCACATTTTCTGGTATACCTTCTTGCATCCTTGTGGAGTGTTGGCTAATAAAATCCTGTGTTCAAAATCTTCATTGCTGTCCTCTTGGATGCAAAATTTCCTCCACATGGTTCATTGTGACATGCATGCAAAATTTCATATGTCTCATCTTCTCTCACACATCTCCTCATGAAATGGTCTGGTCCAGTATAAAACAAACATCTAATAATTTGGGAGAAAGGAATATATTTTTCAATGAGTACCCTTTTCTCTTTTGGAGAGAAGTGAGAAGGAACTCTACCTGTGACCAAATAATTGGCTATGTCAATATATTATGGTTTTTTTATACTGAGGGATAATAGATGTTCATTAGGAAAATAGTCATTTATGGGCTGATTGTCTTCTGATGTAGTTAGCCTTGAAAGAAAATCTGCAACAACATTGGCCTTCCTTGGCTTATCCACAATGGTTATATCAAACTCCTGCATTAACAATAACCATCTTGCCAACCTACTTGTGATCAAAGTTTTTCTTCATGAGATATCTAATGGTTGCATGATCAGTGTGCACAAAGATTTGGTAACCTGTTATGTAATGTCTGAATTTGTTCAATGCATAGATTACTGCCAACATTTCCTTCTCTGTCACTGTATAGTTGAATTTAGCTCCTTATAAATTTTTGCTGACAAAGTAAATGGAATTTTCAATAGTTCCTTTATGTCCTAAGACTGCTCCTATGGCATAATCTGATGCATCAGTATGGATGTGGAAAGGAAGTTCCCAATTAGGCCCTTTGAGTACAGGAGCATGAGTCAAAGCTACCTTCAAGTCAGAAAATGCCTTGTCACAAGCTTCAGTCTACTAGAATTCAACATCTTTAGTGAGAAGAGTATACAATGGTGCTGCTACCTTGTTGAAATCCTTAACAAAAGGCCTAGAATATACTGCATGACCCAAGAAACTCCTAACATCCTTCTGTTTTACAGGTGTGGGAAAATTTGTGATTACCTTAATCTTTGTAGGATCTACTTGAATTCCCTTGTGGGAGATGTAGTGGCCAATAACTACACCTTCCTGCATCATCATGAAGCACTTTTCACTATTTAAGGACATGTTTTGGCCTTCACATCTCTATAGGACTCTCCTGAGATTTTCCAATGCTTGATTAAAATCAACACCACAAGTGGTAAAGTCATCCATATAAATTTCCATGCAATCATGAGAAATGTCTGAAAATATGCTAATGACTGCTCTCTAAAAAGTTGCAGGTGCATTGCATAAGCCAAATGGGAGTACCAAGTAGGCATAGGTCCCCCATGGAAAGATAAATGTGGTATTTTCTTGGTCCTCTAGTGCGATTTGGATATGGTTGTAGTCATTGAATCCATCTAGAAAATAAAAGTATCACTTTCTTGCAAGTGTGTCCAAAAGTTGATCAATGAAGGGTAAGGGAAAGTGGTCTTTCTTGGTGGCAACATTAAGTTCCCTGTAATCAACGCAAACTCGCCATTTCCCTCCTTTCTTGGGCACAATCACTAATGGACGCACCCAGTGACTATTTGAAATGAGGTAGATAAATCTTGCATCTAGTAATTTCTACAGTTCTCCTTTTACAATTTCTCTTAGTGCAGGGTAATTCTTCTTTGTGGCTATCTTACTGGGGTGCAATCATCTCTGATGTAAATTTTGTGTGTACAAAGTTTAGGGTCCAATCCCTTCATATCATGATAATCCCATGTAAATGCATGCTGATGGGTCCTTAATAAGTTTGCCAATAACAATTGCTGTTCTTCACTTAATTTACTGTTAACATTCAAATATTTTCCTTTTGACACTTGTACTTGTGTAGTTAACTCTATCATGGCTACTTCATTAACACATGGTACCTTTAGATCATATGGAAGCAATGTATGGGACATACCTATTGCTGCAGGAAGTTTGTTTGTAGGAAGAGTGGCTGTAGGAAGAACGTTTACAAGAATAATGGCTGCAGAAAGAGCAGGAAAATTGTCTTGACTGGAGTAGCAGAGTGAGAAGATGATGCTTCTTCCACTTTGCAATGGTTCTAAATGATGTTAGCCAATACTTCATCCTCATCTTGGAGCTGCATGAAAGAGATTCTGCCTAGCATCATAAGTTGTACCACATAATTAACTTCCTCGGCCTCTTCACCAACATGTGGCCATACAAGATTATCTTAGTCATGAGATGGCTGAGCAGGAGGATAAAAAACAAAATTTTTAATGCTCTTCCCATATGAAATGATCATGTCACTTGACCAACATCCAATGTATGCATCTGCAGTTGCTAACCAAGGCCTTCCAAGAATAATGGGATACCCGCCTACTGTAGCTTTAGGAGAAAGAATCATAAAGTCTACTGGGTACTCCTAGGAGTCTAAAACTACCACAAGATCCTCCACTATACCATCAAGCTTGATAGTAGAGCTATCAAAAAACTGTAGGACAATAGGAGTAGATCTCATGCTTGCAACATTTAGTTGCTGTAGGATGTCCTTGGTCATTACATTTATTGCTGCCCCTAAATCAATCAAAGCATTCTTAATTTGGATCTTGTTTATAACAACTACTACCACAGGACTACTTGAGTCATTGTACTTGGAGATAGTCACTTTTCCAAGCATTATGTCAGCTAGCTATCCCACCACATGAACTATAGTTGGGTCTTTCTTTTTCCTACCTATCTTCTTGAGGCATGCTTCCTTGATTGCCTTGCTGTAGATTGGAACATCCTTTATGTCCTGAAATAGAGGTACCTGGACACATATATGCTTTAGCTGATCCAAGATGTCAAAAGTTCTATCCTCCTTTTCTTCCTTCTTCTTGGAAACTTCCAATCTTTGAGGAAATGGTGGTTCTTATTCAGTCTGCTTGACTTGGACTGGTTCAAGATTTTTAGGTACACTTGGCTGAATGAGATTATTTAGAGGTTCCTCCTCCTCTTCCATAGGAAGATCAGTGATAATGGGCTTGGAAGGGGCTGGTAGAGTAGTTCCTGAACACAAGTGGATGCCACTTACACTCACAACATATGCAGTGAATTGGTTTGAATCAATAGAGTATGTAGGCTATTGCTATGGTTTGTTATTTGGATTGGGTGTGGGATGAGCTGGTAGCTGAGTAGGTTTAGGTGCATTTGAGTTTGAATTAGCAGGTGGAGGCATTATAGTAGGCTGTTGGGGCTAAGAAGGTGGCTGCATGTAACTGGTTGTCTGGGCAGACCATTGCTATCCTCTCCATTGATTTGTTTGCTGCCAATTTCTTGGAGGTGGCTACCAATGCCCTTGAAATTGCTGCCAATTCCCCTGAGGTTGCTGCCATTGGGGTGGAAAGTTTTGATGATTGGTCCAAGAATTTGGAGGGTTACTCCAAGGTTGTGGTGGATATCCTCCATAGCCGAATGGATATGGGGACTACCATTGGTTACTAGATGAATAGGAATTAAAATATGGCCCGACATAAGATAGTGGATTCAGTGGCATACCTTGTCTTGCAGCCCAAGGCTTCCTTTGTGCAACATAATAGACTTGGTCTTCTGCAATTTGGATTGGTTTAAACTCAGGTGGAATTTTCTTACTTTCAAGATTAGCTACCATCTTGCATTTGCAGTCCCTCTTCTTTTGTTTGCAGTGGGGGAAATACAATGTCAACATTGCCTCTACCTCCTCTTGCTTCTTCTTGGCCTGAAGTGTATCTAGCTGAGTGGCTAGATTATTTATAATGTCTTGCTTGAAGTCTGCCAGCAAATGAGTAATCTCCATTCTTGAAACTCCACTGGTAGTTGACTTACCCATGGAAGATTGGTAAGCTCTCCCTTTCTTTGAAGCTGCCCTAGAGTAGTTCTGGCATATTTCCTTGATATATTCCCAAGGAATTTGGGAGATATCTCCTCCTCCCATGAGGTCCAAGGCATCAGTGCAACTATCATTGATTCCTCTTAGGAAAAACAACTTTTGTGAGTCTTCATTGAGTATATGGTGTGGAGATTTTTGTAGGCAAAACAAAAACCTTGCAATATAATCTTCCAGGCTCTCATCTTCCTTTTGTTGCATCTTGAAAATGTCACCTCCTCTCATGTTGCTACCCTTGTAATATTCCTTGTATTTCTCAATGAATTTTGTTTTCATGTCTTCCCAAGTTTCCATAGTATCTCTGCCCAGGCTCATGAACCATCTTAATGCAACCTCTTTAGAGTGGTAGGAAATAGCTTAAGCCTATGGGCATCAATGGTATAATCACAACTCCTGCAGAGTATGTCAAAATAAAACAAAAAGGTATCAAGATCTTCTATGACAAGTCCATAAAACTTGGGGAGTGCTGAAGCAGGGATGTTCTTGATGTTGTCAACTTCATTCTGATGGGAAATGGGGAAAGGAAAAGCTGGTTAGTTAGGTCTATTCCTATTTGCATCACCCATGCCTGCTTGATGTAGTTCCAAAGCAAAGGGGTTCCCAAGCTAATTTTGGTCTTCAAAGGAGACTTTAGAGTTAGTTAGATCAGGAAATGCATTAGAAAATGGGTGTGGATCTTCTTATTCTTCTTCTTCTCTTGGAATGTTCTAATATTCAACTAGCTGGAATGGATTAGGATTGTTAGGAAGAAATCTCCCATAAGCATCCCTTCTCCTTCCTCTATGCATGCGGTATCACTCACTATCAGCCAACTCACATAAAGAATTGGTAAAGAATAAGGGGGGTCATTACTTCCTAAATGCGGGGTATACTAAGAACAACTTCCAGAAGCACTACAACAAGAAAAACTACCAATGACTCCAAAAGACTCCCTAGTTTGACACCATCCTTGACAACGACACCAAAAATGTTGGCCTCCTATAGTGATTTAATAACTAAGCCCTTACAACCATGATTCAGAGATTGGACATCTATCCTGAATAGCTATTTCAATCATCATGAAGATGCATTTAACTTGTCAACTCAGGGACGTGAACTTGAAATGGGTCAGCACAGTATGTGCACTAGGAACCTAAAGTAGCCATTTTCATTCTAGAGCTAAGGAACACACAATGCTAAAAGTAAATTGCTTAGAAGGGAATACCATAAATTACAATCATCAATCCAAAACTACATCAAACTAAAATGCATAACATAAATGAAAATCTAAGAAACAAATAGGGCACTACTCTGTCTGCTTTAGCTACAGGAATAGTCACATAATGGAATTCTAGTGGCTGCAGGAACATTCGGTGCTAGATTTCTAACTAATTACTAGACAACAAGTAATACTAAACTAATACTAAACTAGAAGGATGGATTACTCACCAAGTGGGCCCCCTTGGATAAGTATCCTCTTAAACTAATTATAACTTAGATGCTCAAACTCAGAACTTTATTTTATTCAGTGTAAATAATGAGTACAAAAGAGTAATGTATCTGTATTACTGAAAACTTGAGAGTGCAAGTACAATCTCAAATCGTGCAACCCCTTAAGAATGAGCATTAGATCTTTATTTATACTATCAACTATACAAGGCAATCAAATCCACGACTTGGAGGATGCCATTTAGGGAAAATAGAGAAAGTGGAGTGGCGACGATTACGCATGCATGGAATCTGGTCAGACATGTAGGTCCAAACGTAGATTTAGCACAATAGTAACACCTGCATCTGCTCAACCAACATTAAATTACACTACAAGGTGGTTACATTCAGTTTACATGAGGAATATTTTTCCATTGACCTCCTTTGACCCTTGAGCGATTCCTTTGCTGGACGTTATGGTGCATGTCCAGCTGGCGGTGTCTTACTCAACTTAGCATCCTCAAATTAAATCTGCATGACAATGTTAGTACACACAATAACTAAATATCTATAACCACCTTAAGGAACATTTATTAACCACATGCAAAATCAATATAGATAATCCACATAATATGCCATTGTCATTAAAACTTACAAAAATAGGATTAAGCCCAATGTCTATGGTTTGAGAGAAACATTATGAAAACATCAACATTTAGCATCAAAGTTCATGACAACTGCCAACAAATAAACTATAGATTCTACCCAAAATTGGACCAAAAACTAGGCTCATCACATCCCTCATTCTAGAAGACATACACATTCATGCATAATACACACATTTTAGAGTCCTTCATTGAAAACATAAAAAAAATATTATTTGATTTTATTTATTTTTAAGGCGAGTCAGTAGACCCTTATTTACAATAGGCTTCTTGTTACATAATTCTAATTTTTTGACATCAGAAAGAGGACATTCCTCTGGATCCTCATCAGAATTTACATCAAACTTTACAGAAGAGGGTGGTTGAGCACACATGCTCTCCTTTTCCTCTTTAGTCAAAAAGGGTGCATTGGGTCCACACCCTAGAGGCCAGTCCCAGATTGTAGAAAGCTTTTTGATCTTAGGTGTTCACTTCTCCTCAATATTCAAGCCTCTCTCTAGCTTGAGTTGTGTAAGAGCTTGAGCTAGAGTTTTGTCATTGAGAATTTTTGATTGAACACCCGTCTTGGTGTTTCCTTCCTTTATGTCATTCTTACGTGAGGTTCTAATAGTTTTCCCTTTCCTTCATCATGCCTTTGACCTTCCCATTCACGCATTTAATTTAGCTTTGGTCAATTCTTAGGGCATCCAAATTTTGGGTCAAGGGTCAACTACCCTAGTAAACTATGGTAAACTCAAAAGGCCTAGAGTTGAACCATAAGCTCTGATACCAAATGTAATAACCCATCCTAAATTATTACTTAATTAACATTATTGTATTTGACATATGAATATATTCTAAATTAAAAAGACATAACTAGTGGCTAAAGTCAATCATAGCTACACATGTCCATTTAAAATGAGTCAATGATTCATATATTCACTTCAAAAGTCAAATTACAATGAATGTATTACATCAAGTTACATCTTAGACTAAAATAGTCTTGTGAACAACTAAGGTTCTTCTTTGACGCTTGCCTCCACTGGTGGACAAGAACATGGTTGAAGCGCTTTACCACCCAACCATGAAGCTTACACTTCCCTAGAATTATTTTGACTTGAAGAATGCCCAACCCTGCACATAAAGTTTAGCAAGAGAAAAATCTGTAAGGTGGAATTTGGTGCATTCTCATACATCATGTAATTCCTATCTACAAGTTAGAAAAGAAAGTGCAATATCTATGCTAGGAATGACAAAGAGTGAAATCATAGAGTTCATACATACAAATGAACTATATTGCTTGGCCAAGAATAATAAATGTATTACAAAAACAACAAAAAATAGGTCCTGGTAAAGCAAACCTATACTCTTTGAACTCCATTTCAACACCCGTCCCAGAAGGTAACTTTCTAATATACTTCTCATAACAACTATCTACCCTCTAGTAGCATCTACCCTGAGGTGCTCTAGTCAACTAAGGTATCACTGTTCCATTCAAGTATTAGAATATTCTTTCTCATATGTCTTCAAAGAAGAATTAGATTAAAAATTTACTCTCTAAACATAAATCAGATTTATGATTCAATAGAATAATCCAACAATTGGTCATATCATTCTTATGACTATTATATACTTTTCATCAGAAGCATTTTCCATTTAAAAATGAACTAAGAACAAAAGAAGGTATGCCACAAGTATGTGTATGTACATAGATGAAGTCTATGTGCATACACATGTATGTACCTACTTATGTTTATAAGTTGTGCATACATTATGAAATAATCATTAATTCGAATTGCAATCATAAAATAGTATTCCATTTGATGTTTCTTTTGTCAAAAATAAAGAATCAGAACAAGTCTATGTTAACAGTTTCACACCTACTATTATTACATTCTCACAATTGTGATACTCTAACATTGCTGTTTACATAAGGACATTCATTGTTTAAACAAAACAAGTACTATTTCCTACTAAAAAAATATAAGACAAGTTGTTTAGATATGAACATTCATTGTTTAAACATAATAAGTACTGTTTCCTACTAAACAGTTAAGAGACAAGTTGTTTACACATGAATATTCACTTTTTACAACTATTCAAAGCTATTCCAACTATACAGTTAAATGCACAAGGCTATTTTCAGCTACAAAGATAACAACAAAACAATGTTGTTTACAAAAGATTATTCACTGTTTACATCATAACAATATTGTTTCAGAATAAACAGTTACATTTAATGATAGAAAAAAGTCATTTTCCAACATAACACTCACTGTTTGCAATTACTTATTGTTGTTTCAAGATGTTTAGAAGCTAAATGGAAACATTACATTTAATTGTTCATTGTTTTAAAACAAAATGGGTTTTCCACAATGAACTGAAAGTAAACATTGTTGTTTTTCCAGTGACAAATATAATATTTTGGTCAAAGAAGGAATAGAAGTTTCAGGTTCTAAACAATACTCATACCTATTTAGGCTGCAGCAAACAAACCAAGGTTGCTATGGATTCAACCAATCTCATAGTTTGAGTGCTTTCTTTCTTAGCATCCAAGTTATATTCAAAATTTCCCTTATGGGAATACTAGTTTATACCATGCATGCAGTAATATTCAACATGTAGACTTATGTTTTTATCATTTACACATTCAGGAATTAGCCCACCGATCTTTTAGATCGACCCAAGCAAGGCTTGGTGAATCTTAAGCAAGTAGATTCATACCATTATTCCTATCGAACAAGGTCAGCTTCACACAAAATAACAACATACATGCATATGCAAAGCTCTAGAAGTATTCAAAAAATCCCTATTCTGTTATCAACCCATTCGATAACACGCATTAGAAAATATATAATGAAATACAAAATACAGGGGATTCTTGCCCTCCCATAGGATCGTAGTTGATCCTTTACAAAGAATAATCTTTACAAAACACACAGTCAATCAGAATAAATTCCAATAGCCTTCATAGGCTAAGCATCATAGTGCAAGATAGAGATGATGGCCGAGTTTTTTTGAGGCTCTTCGAGCCTCAGCCTAGCTCTGCAAACAACTGTGAGGCTTTAAACTTAAATGTTTTCCATTCTATGCAGGCCATAGGCCATGTGACCTCCTCAAAGGGGTTGACTAAACTTCATACATTCGGCTCAAGGCTGATTCAAACACAAAACAATGACTCACATTTTACTGTGCTAAGAAATCACTTGATTTAAATGAAGAATACACTTCAAACATGATTCTATAATGGCAATAATAACAAGTCAATTACTAAGGAAATTGAATTACCTCCAAAACAAGCTTTTGTGATGTTTCCTTTGGATTTTTCCTTGTCTCAAGTTCTCCTCTGCTTTTTTCCTTCGAACCCCAATTTCTTCTCTTCTCTTCTTTTTTGCCTAGATTTCCTTCAAAATGGAAACAACACTGCCATTGCATGTTTCCGGGCGTTGGCATTATTTCTTTCCGCCAACCACTTCTTGGTTTGATTATTGTCATTAAACCTATGGTCCATGTCCTTTGTGGGATTCCTTTGTGATTTGATTTCTCATTTATCTCAAACAGTTTGATTTAGAATATATCAGTTATTGAATTTGAATTCAATATGAATTTAAATATGTGTACGTATATATGTATATGTATGTATATATATGCAATATATATATATATATATATATATATTTCTATATGTATTTAAATTATTTCATTCATATTTACCATGTTTTCAAATAATATATACATATATATTTGTATATATATGTATGTATTCAGATTTATTTACATACATGTATATATATATACATTCTTGTGAAAATTGTTTGTTTAGAAGAGCTTATAAGTTCCATATGCTATCATTTAAATTAAGTAAGGAACTTTAATTTCATCTCAAGCATCCATATATATTACTAAAAGGGAAATTTATTTTCACTTAATTTTTCACATAATGAAATCCCTTATCCTTTTAATCATTCTTTACAATACTTACTTTCGTTTTCTTCAAAACACAAAATTTTAGTAGACAATTTATTCTACAAGCTATTCATTTTCAATCATTGAAACAACTCAAGTCATGAAATTACATTCATCTATATATGCAAAATAGTTCAAATGCAAATCATCATGCCATTTGTGGTGTGTGCACCCAGATTCCAACTGGCTTATCGTTCAATCCAGCTAAACATTCCTACTTCAACCGTGTTCTCATCCTTCAACCTATCACCTTGCAAATTCACACACTTGCACTTGCAAATTTATCAGTAGTGTTCAATTCTTGGTAACATATGAAATAATTTACAAAAGTTCGTAAAGTCAACATCAGCCAACTTCTTTCATTCAATTTTTGAAAATTCCAAAATTTCCATTTAATATTTATGAATTTCTTCAATAATTCAATTTACCATATTATAATAAATATGCAATAAAATTGGGTTATGACAAGGTGTTATATCTAGAGTTTTTGGTTCTAGATCATGCAATAGTAGAATATGTGTTTGATAGTGTTTGGCCTATACAAAAGGTGGTCTGGGAGAAATGGAATTTCTCCACATTTCTCTGTGTTGAAGTTTCTTGTCTTGTAGATTTGGGAATGTGCTAAAGATTCTTGTATCTATCTTCCCTTGGAATGTTTGGTGTTTAGCTATTCCACAAGCTTGGTTCATGTGTTGTGTCTCAGTGAAAATTTGATTAGTTGCACAAGATGATAATGTTCTCAATTGCATATCTTTGCACTAGTGATTTTGAGTATTATGTTGCTATTGGAATATTCTAGAATGTTGTGTGATGTTTCTAAGTGGTTCGTAGGTTGTTTTCAGACCTAGTGAAGTGTGAATGTGGTTTCTTATTAGTGTTAATGCCGATTTGGTAAACTTGGCATGTTAGAATTGTTTGTGGATATCCTTTGTTGTTTGTGGAAGTGTGGTGTAGCATGCCAGTGTAGATTTAGGTCCTAGTTAACCCTTGGTGTGGTCTATCTTCACTTATTTCCAACACGGAAGTGTTTGGTGCTGATCCATTTGGTGGTTACACATTTGAGGTGCATACATTTCATTGACGATGCCTTAGAGAAGATTGTTTGAGATTGTGAAGGATATATATGCAAGGTAATTTATTGGAGAAGTGTGTGGTGTGTAGAGTGGTATGAAATGATGTGTACGTGATCAAGTGTTGTGATTTGAGTGCAAACATGAATGCCTAAGACTACTAGAAGCAATGAGCAAAATGTGTCTATATTTCAGTGTGCTTGAAGTTGTTAGAGGTAGTGAGATGAAGGTTTCATATGGTGAAGAGTTGTGGTGGATTCTCCTATTGCTATGAGGTAGTGAACCTCCTTGTAATAGTCTCTTTCTATTCGGGTAGTGAGCCGTGATCCTTTCTTTCTTTTGGATAGTGAGTCCTTTGGGCAGTGAGCCATTCTAATAGTAAGCCTATTGTAATCGGTGTTGATATTCATATATATGTGAGTTAATCCTCACCATGGTTTTTCCATGATTAGGGATTTCCACACAAAATCTAGTGTTCTATTGTGTATGGCTATTGTTGTGTTGATGTTTCATTTATTTACAATCATGTTGATGCATAATAAGGGTTTGAAGGTTAATGAGGGTTTTAAGGTTTGTTAATATACAAATGATTCACCCCCCTCTTAGTTGTCCTGTGTGTCAAATAATTGGTATCAGAGCAGAGGTTCTTTAGAATAATCTTAACTACTTGAGGTAGATCCAGATGACACATAGGAATGGTGTAAAATATCCTATGTTCGATGGAACAAATTATGCCTTTTGGAAAGCTAGGATGGAAGCCTTTCTTGTCTCATTAGGGTTTGGTGTATGGAAGTTAGTTGATGATGGATATACTATACCTGCTATTGCTTCGACAAGTGAAGATGAAATCATGGATTATGAGAATAATGGGAAAGCAAGGAATGCTATCTTTAGTGGGCTTCTTGATTTAGAACTTGTGAAGGTGATAAGCTACAAAACTGCTAAAGAGGTCTCGATAAAGTTGCAAAGTATTTATGAAGGAGATGCTAGGGTCAAGCAAACAAAGATGTAGAATTTCAAAGCTAAATTTGAAACCTTGAGGATGTCAGAAGATGAAGATATTGCATGCTACATACTAAGGGTGGATGAAATTGTTAATGCCATCAATGGTCTTGGTAGAAAACTAGAGGAATGTGAAGTTATGAAAAAGGTACTGAGAACTCTTCCTACATCTTATAGTGCTAAAGTTTCTACTATTGAGGAAGCTCAAAATTTGGATCAATATACTAGATATCAAATGTTTGGTGTATTAAATACTTTTGAATTAAGAGAGTTTGAACAAGATGCTTCAAGGAAATAAATTGCTTTTAAAGTCAACAAGAAAGAGAAGAATGATGAATCTGATCCAGACGATCTTGATGAGGTGAAAGCAAATATTTTAAAGAGATTGAAAAAGGGCACTGGAAAATACAAAGGTAAGTTACCCTTCAAATGTAGCAATTGTGGAAAGATAGGTCATTATGCTTCAAAATGTCCAATCAAAATTTCAAATGACAAACATAAAGATCATAAAGGTAAATATTTTAAGAAGAGTTATTATGTTAAAGAAGAAAATGGTATATTTGATGAAGAGGAATTAGACTATCCAAATGATGAAAGTGATGAATGATTGTTCACGGATTTGAATGTTGGAACTAATTCTACTAACCTGTAAAGATGTGTGAAGGAAATTTCTTTAGAAACAGGTCATAGTATTGGAGGAACTAGTTAATTTCCTTTCATGCAAGAGAGGAGAGAAACTACTAGATAATTGATAGTGGACATGCTCAAATCACATGACAGGTGATAAGAGTAAGTTTCTTAAAATTGAAAAGTATGATGGTGGTTTTGTTAAGTTTTGGTGATGGCACATTTGCTAAGATATGTGGAAAAGGTTCAATTAGTTTTGATGGAAAACATAAAATAGATGATGTTCTTTATGTCAAGGGTCTCCAACATATTCTTATTAGTGTAGAAAAAATGTGTAGTAGAGGATACAATCTAGTGTTTTAGGATGGTTGTGAAATTAGAAAAGGAAGCTCCAGAACTTTGGTTGTTACAAGAATGAAGAAATAAGGGAATGTTTATCAGCTCAAAGGTGTTAGTGGTAAGTGCTTTTATGTCTCAAATCAATGAAAGTTGGCTATGGAATAGAAGAATGGGTCATATCAATTTTGATAGCCTAGTGAAGATCAACTCTACTCATGCTGTGAGAGATTTGCGAAGAATTATAAAGCATATCAAACAATTTGCAAATAGTGTTAGGTTGGAAAACAGACAAAGAAGAGGTTCAAAACTAAATAATACTCTACTGCAGGACCTTTGGAACATGGATCATTTACTAAAGATACAAAATTATATTCAATGCATGTGAAAAAACTAAAAACAAATCTTTTTAAAAATAGATATAAGTATGTGGGTAGATAGATATTTCTATATGTGTGAATTATGAAATAGTATCATTTTAAAATTAAGATTATTTTTATTCAAATATAGTAATGAATAAAATATGTAATAAAAAGTATAAGAAGATACCAATGTTAATAAGCTATGCTTAAGAAGTTTCTAATTTATCTTATTTAAAAAAAATGCATTATGACATAATATCACTCATTGAAAATATTATAAAATATACAAAATAAACTATCTATAAATATTTAAAAAATAGGCGTATTATTTTTTAAATTTAAAGATATATATTTTAAATTATATCTGAAATATAAAAATTACTAGTTCATTCATTTCATTTTCAAATTCTTAATTATTTGTTTGCTCTAAATGATAAAAACTAAAATTTTGAGTTAAAATCATATTTCACTAAAATAAAAATATACTCATTAATTATTTGTATTGATAAATAAGACAATTAAACTTTTCCTCATCAATTATATTCTTGGATTTTGTTGTTTGCACTGATGCATCGTTGGATGGTGCAAGGGTAGTTCTCATGCAAAAAGATTGAGTGATTAATTATGAGTCATAAAAGCTTAAGGTTCATGAGCTAAACTACCCCACTCACAATTTGGAGTTAGCAACAGTAGTCCACACACTTGTTCATTGGAGGCATTTGATTTTGGGTCATCGGTTTAAGCTTCGTACTAACCATTGTATTCTATAGTATATATTTACTTTGATGAATTTGAATTCTCGATAATGTTGTTGGATGGAGTTTTTGTGCGAATATGACTTTGGTGCTCATTACATCAAAGGGAAGGAGGATGCTATAGTGGATTCGTTGATTAGGAGGAGACATGAGATCTCATCTTTGACCCTTGGTATCAATTTGTGGGGTTGTATTCTCGAGGAACTTACTAGTGATACATGGTATCAGGAGGTGAGAGTGGAGATAGAGTCTGAGAAAGACCTTGGGGATTTTTTTTTGGTTATTCCTTGGAGTTTGATAGACTATTCTAACATCTTGGTCATATTTATGTTATAATTTTTGGTGATTTTTGTTTAATGGTTTTGTCTGAGGCACATTGTGCTCCATATTTAGTACATCTTGGCATCAAGAAGATGCATGCACACCTTAGATAGTTGTATCATCAGGTGGGGATGAGGCATGATGTTTCTAATTTTGTGGCTAGATTCTTTGAGTGTCAATGAGTGAAGGTTGAGCATCAACATCTCACAGGTCTTTTGCAACCACACACCATTCTCGAGTGGAAATGGGATATGATTTCTCACACTAACTCATTTGACTACAAAATATGACGAAAATGTCTGACGAAATATCTATAATTTGGTGTATCGTTGGGTGCTTGTAAACTTTGATGTGTAATTTTCAATTTTTTAAAAGTTTATCCCTAACGTTCGTTGAAATTTTGACGAAACTGGGTTTCGTCAAAATTTCGACTATCAGTTTCGTCAAAATTTTGACAAACATGAAAAATAAGAAAAAAATCAAATTGTGGCCGACATAAAGAAAAGTGAGTCTGATGATTTATTGCGATAGTGTTTTGCTCTACTTGAGATAGTTTGTGGAGAACTAAGGATGATTTTCTTGGGAAAAATTAGAAAAAATTCAAGAAGATATCACCAGGTTGAGGGTAGTCATTGTCTTTTTACAGAATTCAGTTGTAAAGTCAGATTTGTAGTTCCAGGTTTGAAAACCATATTTTAAAGCAACATCTCATCAGATTTCATTTTTAGAGGTTTAGGGTTTTGAGAATTTCATGTCCAGATTTTGTTGTGTGGAATCACCATA
>VDFB02271358.1:1246190195-1246340874 GCA_007258455.2 Sequoia sempervirens | reverse complement strand
GTGATAGATCAAATTTTAGGGGTTTTTTTGTGGCAAGGAGTGAATAGAGAATTTTGGCTTATAACCACCTATTGTAGTAGTGTTAGGAATATATTTAGAGCATTTGGTTTGTAAGTAGTTAATTTTCATGAATGTTTTCTTTAAGCTCTTCATTTGGCTCTTTCGTGAAATCAAGCATCTTCATGTTAAGTTGGATTCGCTGGCAACTTTCAATGTACATGCCACGAATAATAGTAAATTAGAGGTGATGATTTATAATAGGGTTAAAAACATGAATATCAACCTCAACAAAATAGTAGAGGATACAACTAAACTAAGAATGGATTATGATTCTAGAATTTTTGCTCTTGAGAAGAAAATTTCTAAAATCTAAGAGGACTTGTCCACTCTTGTTAATGTTAGCCATGTTTCACTCCTAAATAGTGTGGAGGTGTTGATGATTTTAAATTAAAAGGCTTGGAAATGGATTGGTAAGCCTCTTATTTATGAAAAATAAGTGCATGAGGTGGAGGATGACACCTTGATGGGGAAATAGGACAAAGGTATTTGTGAGACCCACGAATGATACTTGTTATTATGCTACTTTATTATTTTGGATAGACAATTTGATTTGTGTATTGATTATTAGACATTATGTTTTGATGCATATTGATGTTTAATGATGCTATTCATGTTATGATGTTTTTGATGTTAGACTTTGTATTCGATTTCATATTATGATGATGTGAATGTTAGGCCTTATATTGGATATTATTGATGATTATGGATGCATACTAGAATTAATGAAATTATGAATTTTGAATTATTGTTACTGTATGAAAAATTGAATAAGTGTTATTAGGTGAATTCAATGATGATGAATTTATGAGACTGTTGTAACTATGAATTGGTATTCTAACGTGACTTACAATGTGATGGAAATTGTATGATGTGAATACATAGGTTTCATTTGCTTTGACTATATGATTTTATTGGACATATTAATGTGTGAAATTGAGTGTGCAAGTACAAATTCCAGGGCCAATGGAATTAGAGGTCTTCAAGGAACCCAATGTGATGAACCCTATGAATGTTGACTATAGTCCATTTGGAGGGACTATAGTCTTAATGTGATG
Organism: Sequoia sempervirens; assembly: GCA_007258455.2. Taxonomy (NCBI): domain Eukaryota; kingdom Viridiplantae; phylum Streptophyta; class Pinopsida; order Cupressales; family Cupressaceae; genus Sequoia; species Sequoia sempervirens. The sequence goes on along the minus strand of VDFB02271358.1, from coordinate 1,246,339,759 downwards.
TAATTTTTGTAAAGTGGTTTGAGACTTGAATGTTATTTTTATTATATAGTTTTCTTTCTTTTAAGATTTTAAGTTGTATTTTATTTGTAAAGTTATATTTGAGGGTATTTTTGGATTTTTTTTACTAAGCCAAAACCTAATTTCATTTCCTTTTACTCTATCTTTTTCCTATCCCATTTTTTATCCTTTGTTCTAGAAGACTTTCCTACACTGTTTTTTCCATTTCTTCTTCTTATAGGTCTCTTCTTTCCCGGCATAGAAATAAAATGTTTCTCTTTTTTAAAGAAGGATTGACACTAAAATTTCATTTCATTTATTTGATTATTTATTTATTGTATGCAAATTTATGTACTTCTAAACCCCTGAAACCAAACAATAATTTATTTTCATTTTCATTTTTTTCTTTTTTCATTGTGTGGTAGATTAAGTCTGGAAATTAATTTTGAAGGGATTCATGAGGAAAGGGCATATTGGATGATAACTAATCACAAAGAATTCCATTTTGGTAGAATATAAATTCTCCTATGTTCATGGTGAAAACTACAAGAAATTTTCATGGTTGATTTGGGGCTCGGTTTAAAGTTTTATTTTATTTACCCTTTTCTTGCATAAAAGACAAAACTCTAGACTGTTAAATCTCATAGATATTTATTTGGTTGATAGAACAATGTGAGCTATACATCAATTTATTTATCAAGGTAGATTACCTAAAAGCATATATATTTCCACTATTTTACATTCAAAAGTAAATAGATTTTATAGGATAACAATAATAGCATTCTATTCTTGATCCATTTTCATATACTAGAAATTGGTTTTGTTTCTGTTGAAATTACAAAGATCCATTTAAATAGGAAAAAACAATAACTTGCATTTCCTACAGATGTAAAAGAATACATTCATCCTATTTAATTGACAACTCACATACAACTAAATTTCCTTTTGAATTTTGAATAGATCCACATGGATTAATACAAGAAATACATAGTTTATTCTCACCTAAGTACAAATTTTTTTTTGTTATACATGTAAAATTTCATAATTTTAAGGATAGCAATATTTGAAGCAATATTTTATTTATTTTTAAATGTCTAATTGTATGATAGAAAATATATACACACAAAATTGTACTTAGATGATGAAATGAGATTTTCCTTTGCTTCACATATCCACAAGAGTTTTACATTCATATTACCACAACAAATACATGTGTTGGATAAAACAAAAATATTGAAATGAACACCTCTCTTTTTTATCTTTTTTTTTTAACACAAAAAAATACCACATGAAACACTTACAACAACTCAACAAGACTCTTACAATCAACCCAACAAGGTAGGTTACAATATGGAATGACTCTCCCAGTATTACTTACAATGGAAATGTAAAGAGTATCAACTTGCAACTTCTTCAAATCTATGAGCTCCCTTCAAATCTATAGAACCTACACATAATACAATTTTCTTCTAAAGCCAATGGGGTACTTGCCACCCAACCTTAGACTGGAAAACCAATCACCCCGAGCTTGGAGGCCATCATAGGAACCAAGTCACAAACATTCACAATCACCCAAAATTGAACACACATTCATATACATTTAACACCCAAACCCAAGGATCCACATTCACATTGAATCTTCTCAAAGATCCAAGAAAGGGGGAGACTTAGGAAACATGACTACCCAATGGGGAAACATATATATATGTAAATATTTGTATAATATCACAACTTATCTCCATTTATCAATCCATCCAACTCCACAAAATAACCTAGGTACTCATACCAAAAAACTCCATACTCTAATAATGCGGGTACTCATGCCCCAAATCTCCACCTTCTCAAAGGTTAGAGGTTTCCCCATTGGAGGTACATCCTCTCTCAACCCCATACCTGGGAAGCTCTCAAAAACTATGAGAACAATCTCCGTACAACCCAACACAATTGAAAAAATAACACATAACAATACAATAATTACTCAAATAAATATTCACAATCTCTTCAACATTTAATAGATTCAACCAAACGAAACAAAAAGGAAATCAGAACCAACCTCTTATGCTTTCGAAGGAAGAAAATTGTTGAAGAGATCCAACATTTTTCATCCAAACTATTCACCCTAAAACTTCTACCAAATACTAGAACCAAAAATTTCAAAGTCCAAAAATAAATCCAACCCCTCAATAATTTGAGAAGAGAGAGATAAATAGAAGTCCTCAAAATTTGTTTCCAAAATAACCCTTTCTTTTAAAGAATTAAAGATAAGTGAGGATCTTATTGAAAATAATCCATTTACACCCTACTTCAATTTCAAATTCATTGAACCCTTAAAGCTAGGCTTTTTTGAGAGGTCATATATTGATTTTAGTCCAAGATATAAGTTGAATAAGTGCCTAACCCTTGGGTTAACACCCTAGGGGTTTAAAAAGACAGAAAAACATAAAATAACCTTTTTTCAACCCTTTTGACTCATTAAAAAAATAAAAATCCCAAAATACACTCAAATATAACTTTATAGATAAAATATAACTTAAAATCTTAAGAGAAAACTATATAATAAAAATAACATTCAAGTCTCAAAACACTTAACAAAAATTACATCACATTAAGACTATAGTCCATCCAAATGGACTATAGGTGACATTCACAAGGTTTATCACATTGGGTTCCGTGAAGACCTCCAATTCCATTGCCCATGGAATTCGTACATGCACACTCAATTTCACACATTAAAATGTCCAATAAAATCATGTAGTCAAAATAAATGAAACCTATATATTCACATCATACAATTTCCATCACATTTTAAGGCATGTTAGAATACTAATTCATAGTTACAACAGTCTCATAAATTCATCATCATCAAGAATTCACCTAATACAATTTATTCAATTTTTCATAAAATAACAATAATTCATAATTCATAATTTCATTAATTCTACTATGCATCCTTAATCATCAATAATATCCAATATAAGGCCTAACCTTCACATCATCATAATATGAAATTGAATACAAGGTCTAATTTCAAAACATCATAACATGAATAGCATCATAAAGCATCAATTTGCATCAAAACATAATGTCTAATAATCAATACAAAAATCAAACTGTCTATCCAAAATAATAAAGTAGCATAATAACAAGTACCACTGGTGGGTCTCACATCCTCCCCGGCTCTAGGAAAATTCACTGCTAGCAATTCACCGATAGAAAATTCATCACCAACAATTCACCACCATGAAAAATTCACCGCTAAGAAAACTTCACCACCAACAATTCAACATGGTGAAAAATTAATTGCATTAATATTTTTTAGTATATATTTCAAAAAATTTGATTTTATTAAAAATATTAATGTGATTAATTTTCTGCCATGGTGAATTGTTAGCGGTGAATTTTACTTAGCAGTGAATTTTCCATTGGTGAGTTTTCCATCAGTGAATTTTCCATGGCAGAGAATTGTTTGTGGTGAATTTTTTGTTGATGAATTGTTGACAATGATTATTTTCATATGTCATCCTCTCCCTCTAGGAATGAACTTCCTCCTAGAAGTCATTGAAGAGGTGAGGGTATAGTTCCCTCAATTGGTCCTATCCACTAGGTGGCAAGACTAAACGATAAGTTATGAGACCTATCCACTCTAATATCTTAAATGGTCCTGCAAAGTAGGTTGTGAACTTAGAGCCCTTTCCATAATGGATTGGAATCTTATGTGGTCACACTCTCAAGAATACTTGATCACCTATTGAGAAGCTTTGATCAATTCTCTTAGCATCAACATACTTATTCTAATGATCTTGTGCCTTCTGTAGATGCGACCTAATCAAAACCACCTGTCCCTCCATATCCTGCACCAAATTTGGACTGATAGCTACTTTGTCCTCTATGTGATCCCAACTCAAAGGAGCTTTGCAAGGTCTGCCATACAATTCCTAAAAAGGTGGTATGCCCAAGAAACTATGATGCCCATTATTATAGGAAAACTCAACCAAGTACAAATACTCCTTCCAACGTTATTGGTGATCCATCACATACATACGTAACATATCCTCTAAAACCTGATTCACCCTCTTTGTCTACCCATCTATCTCAAGATGATAAGTCGTACTGAAGTTGAGTTGTGTGCCCAACGCTTGCTACAATGATTTCCAAAATGTTGATGTAAAGAGTGAGTCTCTATCTGAAATGATCCTCTAAGGGACTCTGTGAAGTCTGATAACATCATCTAAGAACACTCTCACAATTGTTGGAGTTGTATAAGTCATGGCATAGGTGAAAAATGGGCTACTTTGGTCAATTTTTCAACAGTCACCATGATGGAATCATAGCAGTGTGAATTCAAAGGTACACCAACAATGAAATCCATCAAAATGGTATCCCATTTCTACTCAAGACTATTATGCAGATAAAGAAGACCTACTTGATGGTGATACTCGGCTTTAACTCTCTGACACTCAAGGCATCAAGTCACAAAATCTACAATGTCTCATCAAATCCCTTCCCAATGATATAGTTGTCTAAGGTTGGCGTGCATATTCTTCACTCTTGGATGTGTTGCATAAGGTGGCCTATGTGCCTCTGATAATATGACTATACGGAGATTGCATGTACTAGGTACGTAGATGTAACCTCTATGATGTAATAAGCCATCAAAATCGAAGGTATATCTTGAAAAATTTCCCTCAAGGGCCCTCTATGACTGGATATCTTGCTAGACCTTCATGTACCACATTCTCTAGTAAATGTTGAAGTATCTGAATCCTCAAATTAGTGCCCAAAGACATGGATGATAGCTCATGTCACCTCCTACTCAAATAATTTGCTACAATGTTCTCCCTTCCTTTGGTGTAATGTGCATCAAAATTGTACTCGCATAAAAACTCCATCCAACACCGTTAATGGGTGTTTAGATTCAACTGAGTGAATATTTACTATAGGCTCTAGTGGTTTTAATGTAAGTCAAAGTGCTAACTCAAAAGAAAATGTCTCCAATGAACTAGAGCATGAAATACTACTGCCAACTCCAAGTCATGAGTGGGGTAGTTCATCTCATGGGTCTTGAGTTTCTGTGACTCGTACATGACCACTCTACCTTATTGCATAAGTATTGCACCTAAGCCATCAATCGAGGCATCAATGCATACCATGAAATCTCCTAAAAGATCTGGGATTGCTAATATAGGAGCACTAGTGAGGCACTCTTTGAGGGTCTAGAAGGCCCTCTCACACTTATATGTCCACTCAAACTTCTTCCCTTTCTACTGAACAAAAGTGATAGGATGTGCAATCCTAGAAAACCCTCAAAAAATGATGATAATACCCTGCTAAGCCCATAAAACTCCTAACCTCTGTGACTGAAGTGGGTGTTGTCCAAACCATAGTAGCCCTAATCTTCAATGGATCTGATGAGATACCATTGCCAGATATAATATGACCAAGATAGTGAACCTATGAATGAAAGAATGTACACTTAGATAAGTTACCGTATAATTGATGCTCCCTCAAACACTAAAGAACCTATTGCAAGTGCTCCTCATGCTCCTCCTCGGCCCATGAGTATATCAATATGTCATCTAAGAATATTACCACAAATTGATCTAGGAAGGTACAAAATACTCTGTTCATGAGGCTCATGAACACTGCAGGAGCATTCGTCAATCCAAATGGTACCACAGTAAACTCATAGTGTCCATACCTATTCCTAAAAGCAGTCTTAGGAACATCAGCTTATGAAATCTAAAACTAATGATAACCAAACTTAAGGTCAATTTTTTAGAACACTCTCACTCCCTACATTTGATCAAACAAATCACCAATCCTTGGAGGTGGGTGATGATTCTTGATTGTCACCTTGTTCAATTGTCTATAATCTATACAAAGACAAAGGGATTCATCCTTCTTCATGAAAATGACAGGAGTGCCCCAAGGTGAGACACTCAGATGAATATGACCCTTCTCTAGCAACTCCTCTAATTGAATCTTGAGCTCATTGAGCTCCTATGTAGTTATCCTATAAGGTGCCCTCGATATTGATTGAGCGCTTGGTATCAAATCTATACAAAAAATAATCTCACACCATGGTGGCATACTTGGTAACTCATAATGAAATACATTTTTAAACTCCCTAAAAATGGGATGATCATCCAATGATGTCTTTGCCTTCTCCTCATCCAAATCACTAACAATTATGGAAAACATCTGACATCCCTTTCGCATACACTATTTCAACTACATAGTGGATATAGTGTGAAGGGAAATGGGTCTTCATGCCCCTGAAATCACCACCATTGTACCTTGGTCATCTAAACACTCAATTGTCTTTCGATGAAAAATCCAGCTTAGCTTGATGTGCATCAAGCTAGACCATACCCAAAACTACTCCATAGGAACCCAAAGGAGTAATATGAAGTTCAACCAAAATGGTCAAATCTCCAACTTGTAGTGGACAAGCTTTGACTACTAAATCTACAAACACCTTAGTCCATGAGACTAACTCAACCTCCCACCTATCGTCCTACTTAGATGCCACTAGTTTACTACATTCCACTACAAAAGGGGATATAAAATAATCTAATGCTCTAGAATCAAATAGAATAGATACATGAGTATTTCCTATCATACCTAGGGCTTCAATCATTGTGGCTTGATGCTCAGCTTTTCGGTTCTCAACCATTGCATAAACTCTATGCGACTTCCCCACATCTCCCACTGTCTGCTTAGAACTTGTTGCTCGCTACCCTCCAACTATAAAACCCTGAGGACACTCCTTGGCTAAATGTCCTACTTCACCACACACTAAAAAAGGACCTCTATTCTAACCTTGAGATGATTGTGTCCTGATAAACTGATGTCCACCAGTCCTAGTAGATCCACTATGTCCTCCATGGAAAGAATTTTGAGAACATGTTGGAGTAGCACCCTGTTCCTATGGACGTTGATCCCTATGGGGGCCCTATTATCACCATGGTCTAGACTGACCACCCTGAAATCCCTATTGAGGCTTGATCTTCTGACTAAATTTTTGTTGTTGGGGAGGTCTAGATGGTCCTAAAGGGGGTCTAAATCCTCCCTTAGAAGGAAGAGGAGGTTGAAAGAATCCCTATACTTGTGTAATTGGATTATGGTTTTGAAATTTCTCTCATGCATCATGAGCTTTCCCCTAAATATCTTCTACGATAAGGTCATTTTCTACAACAACCTGAAGGTTCTTTGGATCGGCCATATGTATAGGTCTTGATATGCCAGCATTCAACCCCTAGATAAAACTGTTGACAAGAAACAACTCTTGTATTGTGCCACTGTCAGTCCCCTTTGCTAAAGATCATGAAACTCATCAATGTGACACTATATAAAATGCTCAGACAAGTAGTGTGCTTTGAAATGTTCAAGGAAAGTCTCCCATGTAATGGTTTCCATAGTAAAGTGATGCTTGCGCTCCTCCTGGCACCACCATGTATATGTTGTGTCTCCAAGTAAATATATAGCAAAACATGCTTTGAGATTACTTGTATACACACACAACCCAAAACACCTCTCAAGACTAAGAAGCCAAGCTTTGGACTCAACACCATTTGTGGTTCCTTCAAATTTTGGTTTACACAAGCATAAAAAATCCCTAATCTCGCCACCTAGATCACGAGCTACTTTAGGCTCAACTTTTACAAGTCTAGTTGAGATACATATGGTGGAGGATCCTTGCAAATCGATCCTCTCTCACCATCATCATATTGCTCATCATGAACATGTGGGGGACTCCTACGCTGTTTATGCTCTGATCTATGTGCTCTGGTAGAATCCTTTGTCTTCTCATGATGGGGACCCTCCTTTGTGTTTGGAAATCTAGCATGCATCACCCCAATCAAATCCTCTAGTACATGGAGGATTTGTGAATTGAGTTTTGGTTGTGGCTCATTTTGTGGTACCTCTGGAACATCTAGTACTACAGGTGGTGTTGCAACTCTCTCTCCTTCTACTCCATGCCCACTTCCACATCTACGACTGCATCTGTGATCTGCACTATTAACATGGTGTATGCATATACACATAGCTCCCAATGTTAAAATTTGTTAGTAAATCTTGGGCATGATAGTATTGATGTTCCAGCCCTTGTGTTTAGACAAGAAGAAAAACTAAGGTGTAGAGATTTTAGTATAGTAATTGAATGAGGTTATGGAGATGCATGATAAGGTTATCACTAAAGACCAAGGGCCAACGAGGATTATGAAAAAACTTGTTGTAGTTTTCGTTCTTTTTTTGTTTTCTTCTTATTTATTGCTTTCTTGATGCTTGTTTGCATCTTTTTTTTGTTGTTTTGACTACCTTTTATTATTGGGGCTACTTCCTAATGCTATATCCTTCAAGTTGTCTTGTTTTTTTTTAAAGGGTTTCAGGGTCCCTTCAAAACCTACTTTTTCGATAATAAAAAACTAGCTACTTTTCAAGGGCATATCAAATATCTTCTCAAATTTCTTTTTTGCAAGTTTAGTAGGTAAGGATGGATAGTTTCTTTTGTTTATTATTTGTAGGTTATGGAAGTTTCATTGTTGGTGGATATGTTGGTAAAAATTATCTTACAATATTGGCTATGAACGTTTATTACTCTTATTTTCTTGTGTCTTCTCTATTTCTCGCTTATTTTATTATCTTCTCTATTATATGAGCTCATTTTGAGTTGAGGGAAGACTTTTGGGGTGAAATTATATCCATTTTGTAATAGATGTATGTGAATCTAAACATGTAGCAAGCATTTTATGTAATCGTTAGACTTCTTATGGCTTATGTAACTATGTATCTTTTCTTACCTATTATAGTTTTGTTGACAATGTATTATTCCTATTTAATAAAATTATTTACTTCTTATGTTTATCTATCTTACTAGAAAATATTTTATATTTTATTATTGATTCGTCTTCTTCCTACCATAATTAAATAATTTCTAATTATTTAAATAATTTACTTTGCCTTATTCTACCTTTGATTAATTTGAATAAATAATAATTTTATTTAAATTACGCCACTAAATTATCCTTTTCTATGTATAATTAAATAAATCTTATTTATTTAATTATTTATTGTCATTTTCCTCTATAATTAAATAATTGGGTCAATGCAAGATCATGGGGGTCCAAACTAGGCCCCTAAGTGGCAATGAAAATTTATAAAAATAGAGTTAGGCAACTTGACATAAGAATTTGAATAGGTTATTAACATAATTTGAAAAACATGTAAAAATAGAATTTGTAGAAAATTGAATATACTTTTTATGCTACTAGTCCTTTTTTGGAAAAAAGTAAATCTATTTTGCAAAAAATTGAAATTTTAATGCAGTAGTACTAAATTTTCAAGAAAAAGATCAAATCTAGGTGTATGTCTAACCAACCTAAGTACAAGAAAAAATAATTAGTTTTTTTTTTTTTTAATTTCAATATAAGTAGAGGACACATGCTCGAATGTGCCACATTTTTTTTGTAATTTTTTTGCAAGTAAATAATTAGTTATGATTTTTTTATTAGAACATTTCAAAATTATTAAAATGTGTCTTTTTGACCACCATGACTTGGTCAAAATTTATGAAATTCAATCTTTTTATACTATAGTATGAGAAGCATAGAATGTGATGCATCTTTTAGATTTCAAAAATGTGAAATAGTTTAAAAATTATAGAAGTTTTTCAATCAGCCTATCAATCAGGATTTTAGTTGTAATGTATGTAGAAAATCAATAATAATTGTCTATTAAATTCAAAGTAAGGTATATCTTATATTGGTGGAAAGCTAAAAATTTATTCAATAAACCCTTTTGGTTTCATCAAATTTGGATTAAAAAAAAGTCATCAGCCACAAGAGCGAACTTTGGAAAACTAACAAAATTTCGTAAACACATTTTTTTGGTTGACTTTCTAAGTATGGCAATCTTGAACCTATTGATTTTATCAAAAAAAATGGGCATCTATTACAAACGGATATTTGTTACATGTATTATTTATAATACATAATATATTATATTATATACTAATATAGTATATATTATATATTATGTAAAATATTATATTATATTATATTATATTATATTATATTGTATTGTATTAAATATTATATTATATTATATTATATTATATTGTATATTATTATATTAAATTATATATTATATATTATGTACTACATATATTGATGCAAGAGCATTTGGGTCCACAAGCGATCCTGCATCGCCCAAAAATATTTTAGTTTGATTTTTTGTGTTTTGTTTGCTTTGGTTTGCATTGATATTTCTAGGCATCCCTCAATAGCAAGAACTCAAAAATTTAGTCGAAATTGCAATTTTTAATTTTTCGTCAGTTCACTATTTCAGAAGCTCTGTAGGCAATTTTCAAAATTTTATTCCCAAAAATCATTCAGAGCTAGAGAAAATCCTTTTGTGGGGATATTCTTTGAGATACCATGTAAAAAATGCAAAAAGAATCAAAGTAAAATCTTTCACAGTTTCAGAGATTTTCATGCCGAAAGTTTGTAAAAATATGTGTTGACAATTTATGGAAAATTTAAAATCTTGATTTTTATGAAGGTTGGAGAGAAAAGACTTGGTGGGAGGAATTAATGATATTACACTCATCTTGGCAAGATTTAATACAAAAATGAGCTTCTGGGTGAAATCTACACAAAAAGCCAATTTTTAGCTACTTGGCGTAAAATGATGAAGTTGCAAAGAGTAAAATTTTATAATGTTGCTCCATGAGGTATTATTCAATGTAACTTAATGGTTTTATTTTGTTCATTGATGCATTTAAAAATATAAAATATGTGAGAATAGGGAACCTTCATTATTTCATTGATGGTGCTATTTTTGGGAGAGTTCTTAAATATTGTTTTAATGCCTTGTTGAGTTGCATAGGAAATGGGAGGCTCCATATTAAATAAAATTTCATTTTTCTAATAGGAAAGAAGGCATTGAGGTGAAGTAATTCCATATTTTTTTAAAAAATGATTTAATATACAATAGTAATAAAGACACACAAAATGGGATGCCAAAGAAGGAAAATAACACTTCTTGCCTAAGGCCGCACCAAAAACATAGATATCTACAACAAATTAATTTAATTAGTAGTGGTCTTGTGAGAGGGAAGGCATTAAGAATTATAGATTCTCATGCTTCAGGGGTGGTGGGGATTTTAGAGTGAAATTTTCCCATGCGAGGGGCATAGAGCAGCCTGGGAGTTGTAGCCATGAATGGATGTTGAAAAAGAGTTGGAATGTGAGGAATGATTTGGGGTTTGGCAAAGGAAAGCTACTTTATTGTGTTATAGATTTGAATCAATCAAAAGAGAAAACTAGAGGGGAGTGGAGTGTTGTAGAGTAGAAGAGAGTTGCAGAGAAGAATTAGATGAGGTTGTTGAGTGAGAGGCCATGAAAGGCCAAAGATGTAATTTTGTTATAGATGCTTGTAGTCATTTTCTTTTGATGGAACTGAAATGGAATAAGAGTGATTTGATGTTAAGCTTTGTATAAGCTTTGTGTCACATTTTATTGTCAAAATATTTTTTGGATTTGAGAAATTGTATGTTAAATTTGAGTTATGAGTTGCATGTGGGAGTTTGTACTTTGAATTAGTGGTATTAGAGTAGTAGTTCCTGAGTGTGTGGATAGAACCACCGATCTGAGGAAATCTGCACCAGGACCTAAGGGTGGAGTAGTGAGGAGGAAGTCCTTGAATGTGTAAATAGATCACCGAATATGAGGAAATTTGCACCAAGATTGTTGACAAACATATCGTCGAAAAATAAGGAAATTTGTACCTTGAGATAGTGGATTTGAAAGTGGAAGTAGAATCATTGATTTGAGGCAACTTCACTCTAATTAATTTATACATTAAGTGTAGAAGGAAAGAAAATGTGGAAGGTTGCAATAGAAGCTGAGATGATGGACTTTGAAGGTCCTATATTTGATAAATAATTAGGTGAAGAGGAAGAATATATCTTATTGAAAGAGATGAAAAAGATAGAAATTTTATTTCAAGGACAAATGGCAGATGAACAAGAAGATGCAACAATGTGTGAAGATGAGATCCTGAAACAAGAGGATGAAAAAGAACAGATAGTGATTGCAGTAGTTAGTCTTGTTGAATACATGAAAGAATAAATAATAAGAGGAGTTATAGTGATTAAAAATTGTAGCAAATATTTTGGCATCCTAATCCTTTCTAGCGCTTCTAGGGTTTTTCACCTAAAAGGAGAAAGGGCCAAAATGGGCAATGTTGTACTCAAAGTTAATGCAATGTGGATGGAATATGGATGTAATATTCCTAGATTCAATGTTTAAATGCAAGAAACTGATAAGATAGATTGATTATTAATGCAAAACTAATGAAATGTAGATTGTTTGAAAACACATTGTGATATGCATAAAACACCTAGAAATGAATACAAATTGCAACAGAAAATGATGAAACTGAAAGTATGCACCTGAGATCTTAATGAATATTGGAAATGCCTTCTATAATTCTATTGATCCTAATTTTTAGGCCTGGTGGGACTCATTCGCCATTCTGGGCGAATTAGTCCTAGATCTGGGAAACTGTTTCAGAGCCCGTTTTGGACAAATGTGTATCCAAAAATGCAGAAAACCAAAATCAGGCCTAGAAGAGGGACTCATTGGCCACCCATAGTGAATTATTCCACTTTTTAATTTATGAATATTCAAAGGTGGAAACAAGGTCCTTTGGTCTGCATTTTCTGCTTCTCCAGGTGTCTAGTTCTGAAACTATCAAATTCGGGCCTAAAGGTGACTTTTTGTTGATGTTTTGCCTTATCCAATGAAGAGATGACTTGAAAAAAAATTTAAATTGATCTCCAATTATTTCAAAGCCTCTAATATTCCTAAATCTACAAACACACAAGAAGAGAAGGAGAAATGTTGGATGTTAGGACATAGGGATTTGCCTTTGTCAAACCCGTTTTAGGTAATTAAACCAAAATGAGAAAATAATGTAATGAAGCATGAAATAATGAATTCAATACCTTTCCATGATGTTTGATCTTGAATTTTTGTAGCAAAACATGAAGAATATTCCCTTGAATGTCCTTGGAAGCTATCTTGATGACTTAGAATGTAAAAACCCTAACTTGTTTGACTTGAAGGAGAAGATAGATGATGAACGATTGATAAGAGATGTGTGTATGAGTTATGAGATGTAAAAACCCTAACTTTTTTTGCTTTATTTTATAGGAAATCCACCTTATTCACCCATAAATTGGATCCCCAAGGCCGAAATGAAGAAAAATTAAACTTAAAACCTAATTTTCCTACTCAAAATTGACCCAAATAGGACTCATTCACCACCTTGGGAAAATCAGTCCCACCTAGAAGGGACTCATTCACCACAAATGGTGAATTAGTCCCAGAGGAGTCCATTTTCCAACTGGGTTGTTGGGGAATGCATAAATTAGGTTTATATGATGACTTTGTCAGTTATTTCATCAAATTATGCCTTAGGATGCACAATATGGGGTAATAGGGGCCTATTATTGATTATTTGAAGGTCAATTAGGGCTTGGGACATAGAATTCAATGTGAAAGTGTAATTAAATACACTTTACAACACTAAAATGAGGTCCATATATCCTAGAAAGGCACAATATCCAATGTGAATGTGTAGGACACATTACAACACTAGATTAACATTAAGTTTATTTCACAAGCCTTCTAGATTGGTGATATAATGTCATTAAACATATTTTATAATGTTGAATTAAGGGAAAATGGGTTCATTAAGTCTAGAAAATCGTGAAAGTCTTTTACAACACCTTTACAAGACATCATTAAATGAATTTGAAAGGGTCCAAGACCTAGTGTGGATGTGAAAAACCCCTCACAACACTAAATCAAGGCCTCGCTAGGTCCAATTTATCATCAATTGTTCCCCAAATCAAGAAAGTTTCCTTTTTTCTATGGTACATTTAGCCCCCTATTTAGTGAGAGGATGAACTTGCTTCAAACTCACACTAAAGTAGACATTCAGGAGAGATCTGAGTGTATAGATGCAGATGACAAAGAATAACAAAGATCAAGAAGGTAGTCAAGCCCCTAGGATCCAAAATCCTATGTCAAACCATCAAGATACATAATCATGCAATGGTAAGAACTAAAGAAAAATGTGATGGAAGAGATGCACTCACTCTAGGGCCACAAAACATCAGTTCATCCTCAAAGTGAGATGTCCCAAAGAATTGGTTTAGTTAGAAAGTCATGCCAGTGTGTTGGCTTCCCATTATACAAACCATACCAAATTTATGATGTTGATAACATTGATAAGGCACCACAATGTAATGCTTTTTGTAAATGCTTTTGAATATGTAAAGAATTTTGCTAAAGGGGATTTTCTTTGTTAATGTAAGGTCTTCTTCTTAGGGAGAATTGTGCCTAATTTCTCCAAGAGAGGACAATTTACGATGTCAAATTGTTATCCATGGGATTCCTTGTTCGCATCAGGCCACTTCAGTTGATCGTTATTCCCTTGTCAAATCGTTATCCATGGGATGCTTTGTTCACATCAAACCACTTCAATCGATCGTACACTCTTGGAAGGCATCAAACCCAATGACACCACCAAGGAGAGGACACATCACAAGAAAAAGTAAATCACGCCATGAAATTTGTAAAAAGATGTTGTCTATGTATGCCTCCACTTTAAAGCAGTTGCTACACCATTACAGTGAGAAATATCTTTAAAGTAGAAGAGGGTATGAGAGCTTATTCAAAAATCCCTATGCCAAGTCATATGTTTTTGATAAGATGTGTCATGAAGAAATGGATTATGTCACATGTGATTCATTCTTAAGACATGGCATCCACATCCCAAGTTTTCTCTTAGATATACATGAAAGGTTAACGACTAGCCAAAAGAGACATCGACAAGTGACATATAGGGATAAGGCTTTCTAACCCTTTGCCCCAACTTAGTGCAAGACAATGGTAAACTTGAAATGGATACAAAACATGCAATAGTGAGTATGTGATGATCCTATGCAGAAACTAATGTTATTTATGTGGATAAGGAAACAAAGTTTCTGCTTGATACATGGTTAATGAGATATCTATCAATTTAGGATGTATCAAGGGTAGAGTTTTCTTGGAAGAATATTTAGTGATAGTATGGATGTTGAGTGAAGGTTTGTTGGATGGGTTGATTTATATGAAAGGACAATCACGAAGACCATGATTTGGAAGAATGAGGTTGGGTGTATTGTGAGCTTGCTTCTTTTGTAATGGTGGGTAAAGAATGATAGGATTCTTAGGTGTGTCCAAAATAACTTCAACACACAAAGGGGGGTGATTAAGGTTTGGATTGTGTTGAATATCAATAGTGGTGATATAAGAAGGATTTATTTGGTTGTCTATGTTCTCTAAGGTATCATTCTTATGTGTCATAATATCGACCCTAGGTGGAGAGCTAATATGTTCATCACATGTCATAATTGGATTTGGAAAGATAGCTTCATCATTAATAGGAGAGGCATCAAGAGAAGATAACTAGGAGTTTCATGGTTACTAATGATTGGAATTTTTTGTTCGAATAGATCTCCCATCACGATATCTTCTAATACTGAAGTATCGTCTTCATGTGTAGAGAAGATATCAGGAGAAGAAAAGGGTTGATTGTCATGATTATCTATACTAACATCCCCATATCCTAGAATGTCATCTTGATTAGGAGAGGTAGGATTTTCATAGCTCTCAATCATATCCTCCACAAAAATGTGTTTGTCATGATCATTCACAAGTTTATGCTTATTCACTAAAGGATTTGCACAAGTAGGGGAGGTGTTGGGAGATGAATAAGGACTTTGTAAGGTAGTGGCAATAATTTCAGCTTTGTGTGTCATTATGTCTTTGCAAGGGGGAGGAGAAGGAAGACAAGCAAGACTTTCATTATCTTCAATGATTGTGTCTTCTTTCATCAATATACCTTCATCACCAGTGGGAGAGATATCAAGAGAAGAACAATTATGATTATCATGATTATCGATGCATGCATCCATTTGTGTCAAATATTTAGTGGATGATCTCAGTGAGAGGAATTCCTTAATTGCTTCATCTAACATGTCTAAATCATCACTACTGAGAGGATTAGATGTTATGGTTTTTCAAAATTGAATCATTTTTTGAATTGGACCATTTGATTTTTTTTTTTTAAATTCATTTACTAATGAATTTGATCTAAATGAACTAGGAACTAATGCTAAAAATTAAAATTGCAAAAGTCTAAGTGCCATGAATGTAAATAATGCTTATTTCTAATGATTTAAGTGTAAGAGAAGCTATGCAAACTTAAAATGTAATGTAAAGACATAGGATGAGATGCAACTTTTCAAATTTCAAACAAAGTAATTTACATATGACACTATGCAATAATCTAAAAGATTAAAGATAGGAAGTGCAAATGTGAATTTTAACAATGCAGGAAATGAGCTAGTGTAAGCTAAATCTAATGAAATGCATGATACAGAAATTCAACCAATTGATATAGATAATTGATGGCAGCAAATAGAAGCATAAAAATAGGGTTTTCAACTCTATAAAAGGTAGTTTTAGAGGTCAAAAGGGATTGATTCGCCCAAGGAGGCGAATGAGTCCTAGTGGGGATTTTTTTGAGATTTTTCAAATTTTTCTGAGGGATTTTTATGTTTTTTGTCCTGTAAGATGCATAGCCCAGATGAAAATGTAAAATTAGAGAAAAATTTAATGATTTTAGATGCCAAAAATGCAACCTAAATGCACTTTTCATGAATGCAAAATTTGAAACCCTAGAATGCAACTTAACTAATGTAAAATGCAATGCAAGATAATTCTAGGATGAGGATGGACTCCAGATCAGAAAAGAACATATTTGAAAATCAAGTTCACCAAAATGTGGCAAATATTTTGGCATCCTAATCCATTCTAGCACTTCTAGGGTTTTTCACCTAAAAGGAGAAAGAAGGGCCAAAATGGGCAATGTTAAACTCAAAGTCAATGCAATATGGATGGAATGTGGATGTAATATGCCTAGATGCAATGTTTTAATGCAATAAAATGATAAGATATATTGATTATTAATGAAAAACCAATGAAATGTAGATTTTTTGAAAACACATTGTGATATGCAAAAAAAAACCTAGAAATGAATGTCAATTGCAATAGAAATAGATGAAACTAAAAGTGTGCACCTAATATCTTGATGAATACTATAAATGACTTATGGAATGTTTTTGATCTTGATTTTTAGGCCTAGTGGGACTCATTTTCCATTCTAGGTGAATTAGTCATAGATCTAAGAAACTATTTTGGAGCCCATTTCGAACAAATGGGTATCCAAAAATGCAAAAAACCAAAATCAAACCTGGAAGTGGCACTCATTCACCACCCATGGTGAATGAGTAAAATTTTGAATTTATAAAGATTCAAAGGTGGAAAAAAGAGCCTTCAATTTGCACTTTCTGCTTCTCCAGGTTTCCAGTTCTGAAACTGTCAAATTCAGGCCTGAAGGTGACTTTTTGTTGATGTTTTTCCTTATCCAATGAAGAGCTGACTTGAAAAAAAATTCAAATTGATCTCGAATGATTTCCAAGCCTCTAAGATTCCTAAATCTACAAACACAAGAAAAGAAGGAGAAATGTTGGATGTTAGGGCATGGGGGTTTGCCTTGGTCAAACCCCTTTTAGGTAATTAAACAAAAATGAGAAAATAATGTAATGAAGCATGAAACAATGAATTAAATACCTTTACATGATGTTTTATCTTAAATTTCTACAAGAAAACATGAAGAATTTTCCCTTGAATGTCCTTGCAAGCTATCTTGATGACTTAGAATGTAAAAACCCTAACTTGTTTGACTTGAAGGAGAAGATAGATGATGAATGATTGATAAGAGATGTGTGTATGAGTTATGAGATGTAATTTAGGGTTTAGAGACTTGATTTTATAGGAAATATACCTTATTCACTGGTAAATTTGACCCCCAAGGCTAACATGAAGAAAAATTAAACTTTAAACCTATTTTTTCCCACTCAAAAGTCAAAATTGACCCAAATGCGACTCATTCGCCACCTTGGGTGAATCAGTCCCACTTGGCAAGGACTCATTAGTCCCAGAGGAGTCCATTTTCCAACTGGGTTGTTGGGGAATGCATAAATTAGGTTTATATGATAACTTTGTCAATTATTTCATCAAATTATGCCTCGGGATGCACAATGTGGGGTAATAGGGGCCTATTATTGATAATGTGAAGGTCAATTAGGGCTTGGGACATAGAATTAAATGTGAAAGTGTGATCAAATACACTTTACAACACTAAAATGAGGTCCACATAGCCTAGAAAGGCATAATATCCAATGTGAATGTGTAGGACACATTATAACACTAGATTAACATCAATTTTATTTCACATGTCTTCTAGATTGATGATATAATGTCACTAAACACATTTTATGATGTTGAATTAAGGGAAAATGGGTTCATTAAGTCTAGAAAAGCGTGAAAGTATTTTACAACACCATTACAAGACATCGTTAAATGCATTTGAAAGGGTCTAAGACCTAGTGTGGATGTGAAAAAACCCTCATAACATTCAATCAAGGCCTCACTAAGCCCAATTTATCATCAATTGTTCCCCAAATCAAGAAAGTTGTCTTTTTTCTATGGTACAAAAAGGAAGAAAATATGTGTAGTGAAGAAGATGCAAGTATGGAGATTGAAATGGAAGTGATAGAGCTTAAGGATGTTGTAGCAGATAAAGAGGATAAAGATGATTTGTTGTTGCATATTTTGGCAATGGAAAAAGATTGGTTTGATAAGCTTGTTGATGGAGGAAAGAAGATGAATGTTGTAGCAAGTGACAAAGAAGATGATGTTGGAACAATGAAGAAGGATGAGGTAAATTTTGATTTTGAACATGATGATTATTATTTACCTTCTATAGAATAGATTTGGGTTGTAGAGGATGAAGTTGTAGATTGGTATGCGGATGTTGCATGTCTATGTATAGAGGTTGTAAATGATGGTGTGAGTGAAACTTGGTGGAGGTGGTCAGTTTATGTTGGGTTGGATCCCATGAAGGAGAGGAGAGGAGAAATAATTCGGTAGAGGAGGATGGCACATGGTGGATGCAAGTTCACGAAAGGAGAGAAGAATGGAATGCAAATTTGTTGGAGGAGAGTGAAGCTTGTTCCAACAAGATGTTGGAAAAAGAGGAAAAAGAAGAACTTGTGCACATATTTTAGCAATCGATTTTTCCACAAATTGCTTTCAATCTAAAGATGGTCCTACCATTCAACTCCACATTTGTGAGTCTATGCTCACAAACTTCTTACCCGACATGTCTGATGCAAGAGCATCTGGGTCCACATGCAATCCCGCATCACCCAAAAATATTTCAATTTGATTTTATTTGTGTTGTGTTTTTTTTGGTTCGTGTTGGTGTTTTTTCAGGAATCTCAACAGTAAGAACTCAAAAATTTAGTCAAAAATGCAATTTTCATTTTTTTCATTGGTTCGTTGTTTTAGAGGCTCCGTAGGTAATTATCAAAAATTTATTCCCAAAAATCCATAAGAGTTGGAGAAGAATCCTTTTGCAGGGATATTCTTTGAGGTATCATGTAAAATATGTAAAAAGAATCAAAGTAAATTCTTTCACAGTTTGAGAGATTTTAATGTCGAAAGTTTGTAAAAATATGTGTTGACAATTTATGGAAAATTTAAAATCTTGAGTTTTATGAAGGTTGGAGCAATAAAACTTGGTAGAAGGCATCATAATGATATTACACTCATCTTGGCAATATTTCATGCAAAAATGAGCTTCTAGGTGAAAATTATGCAAAAAGCTAATTTTCAACTACTTTGCATAAAATGGTGAAGTTGCAAAGAGTAAACTTTCTAATATTGCTCTATGAGGTATTATTCAGGGTAATTTAATGGTTTTATTTTATTCATTGATGCATTTAAAAATATATAATATGTGAGGATAGAGAACCTTCATCATTTCATTGATGGTGTCATGTTTGGGAGAGTTCTTAAATATTGTTTTAATGCCTTGTTGAGTGGCATAGGAAATGGGAGGCTCCATATTAAATAGAATTTCATTTTTTCAATAGGGAAGAAGGTGTTGAGGTGAAGTAATTGCAGTTTTTTTTAATGATTTAATATACAATAGAAATAAATACACACAAAATAGATGCCAAATAAGGAAAATAACGCTTCTTGCCTAAGGTTGCACCAAAAACAAAGATATCTACAACAAATTAATTAAATTAGTACTGGTCTTATGAGAGGGAAGGAATTAACAACAACAGATGCTTACGCTTCAAGGGTGGTGGGGATTTTAGAGTGAAATTTTCCCATAAGAGGGGCTTAGAATAGTCTGGGAGTTGTAGCCATGAATGGATGTTGAAGAAGAGTTGGAATGTGAGGAATGATGTGGGGTTTGGTAGAGTAAAGTTGCTTTATTATGTTGCAAATCTAAATCATTCAAAAACAAAAACTAGAGAGAAGTGGAGTGTTGTAGAGTAGAAGAGATTTGCAGAGAAGAATCAAATGAGGTTGTTGAGTGAGAGGCCATGAAAGGAAAAAGATGTAATTTTGTTGCAGATGCTTCTAGTCATTTTCTTTTGATGAAATTGAAATGGAATAAGTGTGATTTGATGTTAAGCTTTTGTATAAGCTTTGTGTTTCATTTTATTGTGAAAATAAGTTTGTGGATTTGAGAAATTGTATGTAAAATTTGAGTTATGAGTTGCATGTGGGAGTTCATATTTCATTAGTGGTATTAGAGTAGTAGTTCTTAAGTGTGTGGACATAATTGCCAATCTAAGGCAGTCTACACCAGGACCTGAGGGTGGAGTAGTGAGGAGGAAGTCCCTAAACGTGTAAATAGATCACCAAATGTGAGGAAATTTGCACTAGGACTTGTGGACAAACAAATCATCGAACAGTGAGATAGCTTGTACCTTGAGATAGTGGATTTGAAAGTGGAAGTAGAATTGCCGATTTGAGGCAGCTTCACTCTAATTAAGTGTAGAAGAAGAAAATAAAATGTGGAAGGTTGCAATAGAAGCTGAGATGATGGACTTTGAAAGTCTTATATTTGGTGAAGAACTAGGTGAAGAGGAAGAAGATATCCTATTGAAAGAGATGAAAAAGATAGACATTTTATTTCAAGGACAAATGATAGATGAAGAAGAAGATGCAACAGTGTGTGAAGATGAGATCCTCAGGCAAGAGGATGAAAAAGAAAAGACAGTGATTGCAGTAGTTAGTCTTGTTGAAGACATGAAAGAAGAAAGTAGAAGAGGAGTTGCAGCGATTAAAAAGGAAGAAAATATAAGCAGTGAAGAAGATGCAGTTATGGAGATTGAAATGGCAGCGATAGAGTTTGAGGATGTTGTAGTAGATAAAGAGGATAAAGATGATTTATTGTTGCAGATTTTGGCAGTGGAAAAAGAGTGGTTTGATAAGCATGTTGATGGTGCAAAGAAGATGAATGTTATAGTGAATGACAAAGAAGATGATGTTGGAAAAATGAAGAAGGATGAGGTAAATTTTGATTTTGAATATGATGATTATTATTTACCTTCTATAGAAGAGATTTGAGTTGTAGAGGATGAAGTTGTAGATTGGTATGTGAATGTTGCATGTTTGTGTATAGAGGTTGTAAATGATGGTGCGAGTAAAACTTGGTGGAGGTGGTCAGCTTTTGGTGGGCTTGATCCCACGAAGGAGAGGAGAGGTGAAATAATTTGGTAGAGGAGGATAGCACATGGTGGATGCAAGTCCACGAAAGGAGAGAAGAATGGAATGCAAATTTGTTGGAGGAGAGTGAAGCTTGTTCCGACAAGATGCTAGAAAAAGAGGAAAAAGAAAAACTTGTTGTGCACATATTTTAGCAATGGAGTTTGCTACAAATTGCTTGCAATCTGAAAGGATGGTCCTACCATTCAACTCCACATTTGTGAGTGTATGCTCACAAACTTCTTACCCGACATGTCTGATGCAGGAGCATCCAGGTCCATAGGTGATCCTGCATCGCCCAAAAATATTTTAGTTTTATTTTTTTTTTGTTGTGTTTGTTTTGGTTTGCATTGGTTTTTCCAAACATCTATTAGTAGCAAGAACTCAAAAATTTAGTCAAAATTGCAATTTTCAATTTTTCGTTGGTTCGTTGTTTCAGAGGCTTCGTAGGTAGTTTTCAAAAATTTATTACCAAAAATACATAAGAGTTGGAGCATAATCATTTTACAGGGATATTCTTTGAGGTACCATGTAAAATATGCAAAAAGAATCAAAGTAAAATATTTCACGGTTTGAGATATTTTAATGCTGAAATTTTGTAAAAATGTGTTGACAATTTACGAAAAAATTTAAAATCTTGAGTTTTATGAAGGTTGGAGTGAAACGACTTGGTCAAAGGCATCATAATTATATTACACTCATCTTGGCAAGATTTCATGCAAAAATAAGCTTTTGGGTGAAAGTTATGCAAAAATCCAATTTTCAACTACTTCGCATGAAATGGTGAAGTTGCAAAGAGTAAAATTTTCTAATGTTGCTCCATGAGGTATTATTCAAGGTAATTTAATGGTTTGATTTTATTCATTGATGCATTTAAAAATATTAAATATGTGAGGACAGTGAACCTTCATTATTTCTTCGATGGTGTCATGTTTGGGAGAGTTCTTAAATATTATTTTAATGCCTTGCTAAGTGGAGTAGGAAATGGGAGGCTCAATATTAAATAGAATTTCATTTTTCCAATAGGGAAGAAGGCATTGAGGTGAAGTAATTGCACATTTTAAAAAATGATTTAATATGCAACAGCAATAAAGACACACAAAATGGGATGTCAAAGAAGGAAAATAATGCTTTTTGCCTGAGGCTCACGAAAAACAGAGATATTTGCAGCAAATTAATTTAATTAGTCATGGTATTGTGAGAGGGAAGGCATTAAAAACAACAAATGCTCATGCTTTAGAGGTGGTGGGGATTTTAGAGTAAAATTTTCCCATGAGAGGGGCATAGAGTAGCTTGAGAGTTGCAACCATGAATGGATGCTAAAAAAGACTTGGAATATGAGGAATGATGTGGGGTTTGGCAAAGGAAAGTTGCTTTATTATGTTATAGATCTTAATCATTCAAAAGCAAAAACTAGAGAGGAGTGGAGTGTTGTAGAGTAGAAGAGAGTTGCAGAGAAGAATTAGATGAGGTTGTTGAGTGAGAGGCCATGAAAGGCCAAAGATGTAATTTTGTTGCAGATGCTTGTAGTCATTTTCTTTTGATGAAACTGAAATGGAATAAGTGTGATTTGATGTTAAGCTTTTGTATAATCTTTTTTTTTCATTTTATTATGAAAATAAGTTTGTGGATTAAAGAAATTGTATGTAAAATTTGAGTTATGAGTTGCATGTGGGAGTTTGTACTTCATTATATAGTGACATAGAGAGGGGGAGTGAGAGATAAAGTTATCTAGGTACCTAGTGGGAGGGATAGATGGAGAGAGAGAGAGTGTGGGAGAGACCTGTGAGAGAGGGAGAGAGGGAGTGAAGGAGATCTGAGAGAGAGATGGGGAGAGAGAGTTATCTAGTTAGGGTGGGAGGGGGAGACCTTGAAGAGAGAGAGGGAGTGGGAGAGACCTAAGTGAGAGAGAGACAGAGAGAGAGAGAGAGAAAGGAGTGGGAGAGACTTGAGAGAGAGAGATGGGAGATTTTCCTAGTTAGGATGGGAGGGAGAGATATGAGAGAGAGAGAGCAAAGAGAGAGATTTATCTAGTTAGAGTTGGAGGGAGAGAAGAGAGAGAGAAAGAGAGAGAGAGAGAGAGAGAGAGAGAGACCTGAGAGGGAGAGGGAGAGTGGGAGGGATAGAGAGAGGGAGAGAGTTGAGAGAGAGAGTATAAGATATTTAATATATAATATATTATTTGTATACTATATAGTATAAAATATATATTATATAATATACAATATATAATACATTTATTATATATTAATAATACATGATATTGGTTTTATGTATTATTTGGTTTATAAAAAACTAAAACAAATGGATATCGTTTACTATATATGATTTGAAGCTTCCCATATGCATACATATTAATATATAATATAATATATAACTATATATACTATATATACTATATATTATATATTATATAATATTTAATATATAATATATAGTATATATATTAAATATATTATGATATATTAATATATAATACATTTATTATATATTAGCAATACATAATATTGATTTTATGTATTATTTGGTTTATAAAAATCTAAAGCAAATGGATATCCATTTATAATAGATATTTGTTATTTATTGTATAAGATTTGAAGCTTTCCCTATGCATACATATTAATATATAATATAATTTATATATACTATAAATATAGACAATATCTAGTATATATTATATAATATATACAATATAGTATCCTCGATTTATGCAACCTTAGATGATTTGATCTTCTAAGATTATAGTATCAATCAAAAGGTTATACCTATTACATAGACGTTCATGGCCAAACCTATATGATAGGTACATAGGGGAAAAATCACTACGCGTTAAAATCAACAACACAAATGCTTCATTATAATACACGTGATCTTTTTATGAAAGCTTGTGTCCCCCAAAACTAATATTAATATATACAATATATAGTATATATTATATATTATACTATATATTATATATATTATATATTATATAATATGTAATATATAATATTTAATATTTAATATATAGTATATATATTAAATGTATTATGTTATATTAATATATAATACATTTATTATATTAAAAATATAAATATTAGTTTTATGTATTATTCGATTTATCTGTTATTTATTGTATAAGATTTGAAGCTTCACCTATGCATACATATTAATATATAATATAATTTATATACTATAATATATAATATATAGTATATATTATATTATGTTATATAATATATATTATATTATATTTAATGAGTTTGTGTGCACAAGTGGAGTCAATTGAATAAGTTGTAATAAAAAGTTTGGTGGCAATGGAATGACACAAACTTTAATAACATAATGAGTGAGAGGATTCTCAAGAACTTAAATTTGTGCTCAATGATCAAATCACAATCATCTATCACCCAAAAATAATTTGTATTGTACATCTGAACTCGATTCCATAGGAAAGTAGGACATTTGCCTTGCTCCAAATAATAAAATATTATTAATATATAATAATATATTATATAAATATATATAATATATTAATATATAATAAACTTGTTTGTTGTTAAACAATATAACTGAGTTATAGGAAAAAATGGCATTGTTGCCTTCCTCCCATAGCTGTGAATTGCATGCCTCCAATTCAGCTACAAGTTTCATCGTGGCTTTTGTTCTCCTTAGAATGGTTTAGTCTTTGTGCTTGGGGATAGTGTTGAGGTTCCTTAGCAATTTAAGGCTTCATATTATTGTGATGTTGTGCCAGTGTCTGTGCCCTTGTGCCCAGCTTCTTCTAAGGGGAGAAAATATGCATCCGCAAACTACTATTTGAGTTTCATCTACATATCTAGCAAAGACATGAGGAGCATTGTTAGAAATGATCCCAATGTTGTGGGTGGAAATTCTTCCAATGGGGGAAATGAATTGATGAAATTTGTCGCTAATACAATCGTTGCCTCTCCCATGGATTTGACTTGGATGAATCACAAAAATGCCTCAACTAGTGTGGCTTATGGGGGAAGTGCTCAAGTCCCAAATTTAGACTTAGCCTCCCAATCCACCATTTCCTCCAAGATTTTTGTTTTCTGAGAGGGGTCTCACTGTTAGGGCATCATTTTTGGATGTTGTCAAAGGTTCATCTTGACCTACTCATGATTCGCCTCAAAAAATGAAGTGTTCCACAGATTTGGATGGAAAGAGGTTAGTCAAATGTTTTGAGAAACCTTTGAATCTAAATTTTGATAACAAATTAATGCAAGAATGAAAAGAAAAAGAATATTTTTTTGTAGAATATAGGTTGATTGGAAAGTTCAGCCACTTTTGTTCGTGCCTCCCTAATTTGCACAATTCGATAGAAAATTCATGGATGCGCTTAATGGAAAAAAAAGTTGAAATCTATCCATGTGCTAGAGGGTTTTTCATTGTGGTTTTTGATAGCAAGGAGGACAAAAACACAATTTTAAAGTATGTTTGGACTTGGGGACAAACCATGTTGATGTTGAAATCTTGGTATCCTCATTTTAATCTATATACTAAATCTTTTTCAATCATGCCAGTGTGGCTTCAATTGCCAAACCTACCCCTCCATTATTGGTTTGAAGCCTGCTTTGAATTGATTGGGAATTTCATTGGTAATTTCATCACTACAGATCAACACTCCACAAATTTTAAACACACAACCTTTGTACAAATCTTGGTGGAATTAGATACCTCCAAGGACCTACCAGCAAAAATTGTTTTGAATATTTTTAAAACAATTTTTCAGGTGCCGAAGATGCTTCAAGATTGGACACTTAGTAGCAGATTGTTCAGAATTTAAGTCTCAAGCAAAGAAGCATGCTTCCTAGTGGAAAGAGGCCTCCCCTGAACACTTCATTGCCAAATGCTCTTCCAAGAGCCATGGTTATTCCCCAAAGGATGAGAAAAGAAAATTTAAAGAAACTCAAGTTTTTTGGAATTCCATTAAGATGGACATGGCCCAAAAACAACCTCAAGGCACTGGCAATTTAACTCTACCAAAAGTTGATTCTCAGACTACAACACCGGATCTAACAAGATTTCACACACTGTAGATGGAGAGAGTACCCCTATAATACACCTCATGTTTTTGATACTCTTTGGTACTCTTATGCATTGGTTTGGTACTTGGTTTGTGATAGTGATTAGTTCACCGACTTGGTTGTGTGTGGATTCATAGTTTGGTTGGTTTACTGCACTTGACATTACTATAATGATTGATGATACATTATGTGGTGGTTATATTATTTGGTTATGCTATGCTTTTCCTTAATAATATATGTGGTGATGTTGTGATTCTATGTTGCTATGGTTTTTGATGTGTTTGCTAGTGAGTCTTGGTGAAAGGAAAAAGTAGCATCACTCACTTGTGAGTGCCCTACTACCCCGCGATTACCTTTCACGGTGTGTCTACAATGGAGATTTACATGCTACTTGACATTTTTTTGTATGTAGGAATTGCAGGAACAAAGTCTCAATTCCACCTACTTTGGCAGGACAGGGCGAGCATTAAATTAACCCAACAGGTATGATGTTGAAAAAGGGAGTTGATAAGGAAGTGTCCCCATCCCAAGTCTGTCACCTTGTTGTGAGTCTTTCAGTGTTGTGGTCATGACCTTGTCTTTGTATTAGTATGGTTGTTGTTTATTTATTTTATTTGTGGATAGTTGTTATTTAATTTATCCTTATTTTATATGGGATTAATTAATGTTATCTTGTAGATATGATTAATTGTGTCTAATTGTAATTTGGTTAAATGTTGGATTTAAAATATTATAAATTAAAAGATATTTAATTAATTAAAGAGGATAGAGTAATTAATTTAAATAAATAATGTTTGTGATAATTGTAATTGTCTTTTTCAAAATATTAATATTATAAAATATAAGGATAATATCATGTGAGGATAAATGTGAAATTAAGGAATTTTTAATTTAAGATTGTGAGATAAGTGTGAGCTTTTAAAGCAAGAAAAAGAGCCAATGCATGGGTTGGATTTTTTGAGAAAAAAGAAGAGCTTTATTTATTTTTCTTTATTTTTATTGTGAGAGAAAGAAGTTTTTCTACACACACAAGAGGATGGTTTTTGGTTTTGTTTGAAAAAGAAAAAGATAGGTTTTTGTGCTTCTCTATTAAAAAATTTCTTGGAAGGAAAAATATAATATTGATCCAAAAGTTCGCTGAAAGAAGGAATTGGAGAAGGAACTACAAAGGGATTCTATTTCCGAAAAAGGAAGAAGGTTGTTGTGTTTGGATTTGTCATCAAACAAAAGACTTCAGGTTCTTTTTTATTAATTTATTCTTTTGTTTTTGATAGTTTTGTAAGGGAAAAACGAAAATCATGTCTGCCACTCTTTAAATTGAGATTATGTTTTTTTTTTTAAAAGGGTTTTGTTGTTTAAAAAAAAATTGCTTGTGTTAAACCTTTAAATCTTCTATAGAAAATTAGTGAGAAAATTTATGATTTCCTTCAATAAATCTAGTTAAGAGATTTTGATTGGAAAAGAAAATCGATTCGTTGTGGAAATTAAAATTGTATACCCTATTTATTTATTTTGTGTTGGAGAAAAACTAGACTATGGATTCATTGTACTTGTATTATTTATTTTGTGTTTAATGGGAAAATATAAATACATATATGTATTTAAATTTTATACTTTGTCTTTTGAAAAGAAATATAAAATTATATATATATATACACGGTTTTGGATTGTGTTTGCATTTTTGAAAGAATAAAAATATATATACATAAAATATTTATTTCCTTTTTGGGTTTTGTGTTGAAGAAAATGAAATATAAAATAAAATTTATATATGTGTTTTGGTTTCCGTGTCTGTGTTTTTTTTGTAAAAAGAAAATATATTAAAAAAAATTATATGTTAAGGGTGGGAGTGGTCTGTGATAGTCGTACCACCCTCGACCCCATAGTGGTTGTACGCAACCACCACCGGCTGCACACAACAGTTGAGGCTACTGGACGCAGCCGTGTGGAGGCTACGACCTCCCCACACTGTGGTACATAGTACCATAGGCTGAGGTGAAATTAAAAGTTTTGATTTTTTTTTTAAGCTGTTTATTATGATTTAGACTTATCAAAGTTAAATCCATTCGATTACATTTTAATTTGGATTTTTATCAATTTCAATTTATAAGATATATATATATGTATATATATATGTGTGTATATATATATACATATATATACATATATATATACATATATATATACATATATATATATATACATATATATATATTTTAATATATATGTATATATATATAGATAGATATGTATATATATATATATATATGTTGTGTAAATTTACAGTGTAATATATGGGCATTTTTATTATATGATTTAAATGCATGAATTGAATATATATATTTTATTGTTTATATGTATATACGTGCAAAAACGTATATATATATAAAAATAAAGATGATTATATATGCTATGATTGTGGAATAATTAATTTATTAAATAAATTTGCAATGTTATAGTGTAATTGAGAAAATTAGAAATAAGCTATGTGATTTAAATTAAGTTGAATGTTTTTTTGTAAGCAATTATTTATTTTTCTCTAGCCATTTGCATTGTTGAATTTTTGTTGAGCCAGTTGTGGTTTTCTCTTATTTGGATTTATGTCATGTGGGAAAACCCTTGAGTTAGTTTATCCTTCTATAGGAGCTTAAGTTGTTGGTTAGGAACTTCCAAAGGTGGGGAAATTGATGTTTATATTTGATCTTGTAATTGGATATTTGTTCCTATGTTTTGGATATAGTTTTGACTGGAGTTTACACATGGGTTGTACCATTTTATGGATGTTGTTTCATATGATTTTGGCGAGATGGTTTTGTCTCATAGATGTTCCATTTTTGGTTTAGTTTTCTTGTTGGTACTATCCCTTGGTATTAGATTTTATGTTTTGGGTTCTAGGGAGAGTGGCTCTACGTGGGCGCCGACACACAAAGGGGTTGTTAGGATAACCCACGTTAGAGTTAGGGTAATAAGTGATAACCTAATTAACTAATTAGGGGGTGGGTTGTAATACATTAATAAGATAATTATGGATGCCTCGTCCACTTGTTAGGGCTTTCATAGACTAAAGGTGGGCTGAGAATTCCGTGGTTGGCATGATCATTGCCTCGTCTTCACGAGAGGTTAATGGTTCCACATGAGTTACCCTATGGAGCAGCGCCTTGAGATAGGCAGTCAGGATAACCATAGATGGAGGTGGCACCTTGTGATAGGTTTCTGGATAATCCATGTAAGGCCATGTGATGACACTCTCCTCTAGCATCCCCTTTGAGTTGTTTTATTGAAATCCTCTGGAAGTGGTCTATTGTTATGTTTTGGAGATTTATTGTTGTTATGAGATATTTCTTTGTGTTCTCTTGATTTTTGTGTTTGGAGTTTAGTTTTTCCTTACTGTTTGGATGTGCTTGGTCAGGGATCCTTCCTTATTTACTCCCAGCATGAGGGTGGTTGGGTGGAATGTGATATGCACCTCGTTGGGTCCCCTTATGATGTAGTTGTACCATTCAATGTAGAGTTTTGTTGATGTAATTTGATTCAGGATTCATTATTAATAGATGTATATTTTTACTTCAAATATATTTTATTTATTGATGTATCACTCCCACATGCGTTGGGAAGAATTATGATGTAATTTTGTATATGTGTTCATTGAGATGTATTATCAGATTGATGTAATGTATTATCATACCATGTAAATCATTCTTGAACTACCATTTGTAAATACTGCTAATGTTATGTTATATATGTGGAAATATGTACTTAATATTTCCATGATTAATTTATTTTATTTGCATGTATGGTTTTATATGGATTATTCTTATCATTTTGTTTATCATTAATGAATGTTTTAAATGATAATGTGTGAATGAATAGATTACGCAATTGGTAATTTTATGTTCATCTGTCAACTTTGTTATGGGATAGTTTGGTAATGTCACCTCGTGTACCCCAAGGGACTTTGATGTGCAACTTGAAACATTAGTCATGTTGGAATACTTAAAGAGCATTCCTTATGTTTTAAAAAAAAATTGTTTTGTTTTTAGTTGTTCCTTTGGGGTTTGTGCGACGGGGCGTTACAACCCCACAAATTGTATCTCAATGTAATGGTCTTATGAAGTTAAAAAATAATGATGGGGAAAATGAGTGGTAAGAAGTGCAGAACAAGAAAAAGAAAATTCTCATGACTGAATTAAATCGTATCAAAATGCAACTGCAATCTCACACCAAATCTGATGTTTTTAACTACAACATAAATTGTGTATACCCTTAGCAGTTGATTAGATTATCTTTTTGATGGTTGAACCAAAAATTAGTATGAAGTGGGAAATGTTTGCAGGTGCAAATTTGCATGCAGGCCATGGAAGGCCATAATATAATGTATATCATGCTATTAATAATACATAGTTTTGTGATTTTTTATTTTTTTAGAAACTAAAGGAAATAGGTATTCATTATAAATGGATATCCATTTTGTTTATATAGGTTTTGAATGATGCAAAATATAATGGATATTTGTTTGAAACGGATATTCATTTCAAATGGATATCCATTTTGTGAATTATATAAAAAGAAAAAAGGGGACCATTTTGAGCATTCCAACGGTCCCCACATTCTTTTGTCGCCTAAAATCTTGTGTTCTCTATCTATAATAGACAAAATTTAGCTTTTGGAAGATTTTTTTACACATTTTTCAACTTTACAATCATTTGTGTGCTCTTTTTTGTTTGTGTGATGAGGAGAAATAGTCATCATAAGAGAAAAGGAAAGAGAAAACTAACAACAAATCAAATTGAAGCATATAGAGTAAAATATAGAGAAATTCATAGGAAGAGAAGAAAAGGTATGGAAAATGCTCAAGCTAAGGCTTCTTCTCCACCCCTAAATGTTAATTCAAGTGAAGATGAAATAGAATTTGAAAATATTGAACATGATATTGAAATTAATGAAAACGAAAAATATTGAAATTCATATTGAAATTGAAAATGCTAATAGCATTGAAAATGAAAATGTTAATAACATTGAAAATGAAAATGTTGGAATCGATATAGAAGATGTTGAAATTGGTATTGAAAGTAAAAATGTTAATAACATTGAAAATGAAAATGTTAATAATATTGAAAATATTGAAATTGAAAATGAAAATTTTGGAATTGTTATTGAAAATGTTGATAGCATTGAAAATATTGAAAATTAAAATGTTAATAATATTGAAAATGTTGAAAGTTAACCTTATGTATCACCTAATAACATGAGAACCCCTAAATGGTTAATTGAAATGGATGAGAACATAATAGATAATCTTGATGGAAAAAGTTCATCATGAAAAGTTTAGTTGTGGGCTACTAATATGTTCAATCAATACTTTTTCGATAAGACATTAACTAAACAATGTCAATTTTTTGTGCAATTGCTAAAGTCTTACAAAATGAGACCATTATTAAAAAAAAATTGAAGATTCATGTCACCAAAAAGCCATGAAAAAAATTATTATTGTAAAAATTATTTTTAATGCTCTAACTTCTATTGGAAAGACAAGGAAAAAGATAAAAGAGCTTCTCGTAGAGTGATCACAACTTCACTAGTAAGCCATCATTTGAGAAAGGCTTGCTTAATAAGACAAACTTGTATTGATTTAAATATAAATCTTCAAACATTGAATAGAGCACTCTCAAGAAGAGGAAGACTTGATAGTCCTCTTGAAAATGATATGTGGGCTTTTAGTGGGGGGATTTCACATGTTGATAAGAAGCTAATTGATAATGTAGAGAAGAAAATTGAACAATTTTGGCACTCTCAATCTGCAGTATCACTGAATGTAAAGGATGTTTTAAAGTTAAGAATTGGTAATCGAGATTGCACACCACATCCTAAACATTTCTTGGAATATAGCCAAACAATATTGTACAAACAATTTTGTGAAGCACATCCAAATTTACAAATATCACAAAGGGATTTTGAGTCTTGCAAGTCATTTTATTTTGTAAGGTCTATTAATATTCCTAATATATGTTGTAAATAGCACATTGAGTTTTCAATGTATCATGAATTATTATGCTATATTCATTATACAATGCATACTAACAAAATGTTACAAGAGTTTCATGCAATGCATCTTCCCAAGTCATCCAGGGACTTGTTAGATTCATTTTTATGTGTTAGAGGTGATGGTTGCTTTTTTTATAGAAATGATTGTTTAAATGAAATGTGTTTACAATGTGGTGGTTTATTGACATTTGTAACATGGTTTCATGAGGGAAACGAACATGATTTTTCTAACAATATTATTGAAAAAAAAGGTTTGAGATAGTCAAATACAGTTTGAAGAATGGATGTGAAGGTTCTAGATGCGATTTGGTTACAAGATGTAAGTAATGTTCAATCTATTTCTGATTTTATTCTACAAGTATGCAAGGTATAGCCACAGGTCCCAATAGTTGGATTGACAATTCAAGATGTGTAACGTCTCTTTCCCAATTGGAAATATTATATCTATGGTGATTTTGCTGAAAATTACACATTGCAACCACAAAATGAGGTACAATCATAATATTATAATTCTATTCAAATTTCTATTTTTTTCCACATAACATATATACATGCCCTTAATAGTACAAAAGAGGATAGGAAGATAATCAAAGAGTACAATTTTTATATGAGTGATGACAAATTTCATTCATTTGAGTTTGTGCAACATTATTTTGAAAAAAAAAAATGAGTTATTGTAAGAAAAAGGTATTACAATGAGTCGACATCTCATTTGGTCAAATAACTGCATAGGGAAATTCAAGACTGCTTGTATGTTTTAATGGTTGAGCAGGATACATGTAGAGAGGGGTGTAACACATATTTGGATTTTTTCTAAGTTGGGCATGGAAAAGGTGAGCATGATGCCGCAAGTGCATGTGTGAAGAGAGCTATAGTTAAGGAACAAATGAAGATCAAAGGTGGTGCAACAATTGGTGATGCATGTTTTATTATTGATTGGTGTACTTATGCATTATCACAAGGAGGGATACTTAATTCACAAGTGTGCAGGTTCTTTTGGTTGGTTGAGGAGGGTGCAATGGGAGATAAGTTAGAATGTCAAACAATCAGAGAATCTTCAAAGATGCATTCATTTTAAATCTCAGATACAAATGCATGGACCATATGGACATGAGAGTTGGCTTATTTTTGTCAGAATTGTATTCAATTTGATTGGGATTAATGTAAGTCAAGTGAGTGGGTAGATACATGGAAATTTCACTTGACTATGACCATCTTTCAGATCTTGTGCATCCAAAAAATGTCTATGTAGTTGTAGCACCATAGGGGAATGAAGAGGGATAAGACTATTGGTTAGCACAATGTGTACAGGGAAAGAAAAAGCTAACACAATCAATGACAGTTGATGATGGGTTCATGTATCCTACAGGTTCAGTTGTTATTGTCGAAACTAGGTTGCAAATGTATATGATAAGAAAGAATGGCATACCTGCATTTGAAAACAATAAGAAACATAAAACCATTCTCATGTATTTGTACCTTGTTATAGCAACAAATGTTAAGTTATTGAGACATTATTCTAAACCAAGAAAAAAGGAACCATGGAAAATTAGTAGTGTTGATCATGAAGCATTACTCAATACTCTGAAGGTAAGAGATGACCCTTCAGGCACATGCTTGAGTAGCGGATCATTTGTTATATGGGATAGGTATGATATTTTTCATCTTATTTGATTAATTTTTATAATAATTAAATTGCATGATTTGGTCACCATCCTTTGATATTAAGCATATTATTCATTTGCGTTATCATTTCATTGCCATTTAAGTTGTTTAGAATAGTATAGATTTTTTATTCTAAGCATATTTTCTAGTTTGCATTACCATTTCATTATCATTTAGGTTGTTTATAATAATATAGATTTGTTATTCTAAGCATCTTTTCTAGTTTGCATTACCATTTCATTATCATTTAGGTTTTTTAGAATAATATAGATTTTTTATTCTTAGTATATTTAGTTCATTGTCATTACCAAGCTCAAGATGTTATCAAAACATCCACATCATTCATATCCATCCACCAATCCCATCCTCTCCCATCCATAATATAGATTTGTTATTCTAAGCATCCTTTTTAGTTTGTATTACCATTTCATTATCATTTAGGTTGTTCAAAATAATATAGATTTATTATTCTAAGTATATTTAGTTCATGTTCCATTAAGCTACATTATTTTGTATTAGATTCATTTCATCTCATTACATATACATAATCAATATTGCATATAATATCATATATCAAAAATTAACTGATATGTTAAAATGTAGGTTTCTTAGAGAACAAAGGTATATAAATTCAATCGATTTAGATCAAAAAATAAATGGTAGATCATGTCAATCAATATATTTTTTAGGTACACATTTGATTTGAGAGAATGTTTAGTTCATACTTTGTAGTTCATGTTGCTTATGCTTAACAATTTGTCTCTATTTATATGTAGGTTCTTTGACCCCATTTCTAATGAGTATTCTCACATTCTCTCAATTTGATCAATTTTTGAAGGTATTAAATTGTTTAATTTGTAGTTTATTGCTTCAAAAAATATGAATCCTCTCATAACTTCAACAAATATAACACTTTAGTAGAAAATAATGCATTTTGATATTTCTTGAAGGAGCATGATAATAATTGACAATTGACAACTACTCACACACCACAATTGACTACCCCAGAATGATCAGGTGACTTGGGAAACAAGGTGAAACCTACCATAATATTTACCTACCTACCTCAACATGTCCATGCTTCCCATTCGTCAAAATAACCCAAAACTTGATAATTTTCCATTATTTTCTCTTACAACACTTTCAAGACTACCCCAAATTAGTGCACTTTGGAATCATGGGGGGATTCAATGATAAAAGGAGGAATTTGTAGCATTTTAATACCCACCTTGATGTGTTGGTATATTTGGTTTTTCTCCATTATGTACAAAACAAAAAAAAAATGCTTCTTTCCATTTTTGCACTACTTTCCACTGACAACTTTTGCAAGAATGCATTTGACACTAGAACACACAAATAGTGTTGAGTTGACAAAAATTGAGAGAGGTTGGTTTGTAGGGACTTGATATCCTCTTGTATGTGAAAACAAATCATTCCTACGTGCCACGAGCTCGTGGAACAACTTTGTTAAAGTTAGAAAAATTTTGGCTTTTAGGGCTCTTAAGAGACTAACCTAGAAAGATTCACCCCTAAACGATCAGGTGACTTGGAAAACAAAGTCAGACCTTCCCTAGTATTTACCTAACTACCTCGATGTGTCCATGTTTCCCATTCATCAAAATTACTATAAATTTTACAAATTTTACAAATTTTGCATTTTTTGCTCTTAAGGCTCTTAAGAGACTACCCTAGAAAGAGCACCCCAAGATGATCAGGTGACTTGGGTAATGAATCCATACCTTCCGTAGTAATTACCTTCCTACCTTGACATTTTCATGCTACCCATTCATCAAGATTACTATAAATTTTACAAATTTTATATTTTTTGCTCTTAAGGCTCTTAAGAGACTACCCCAAAAAGAGCACCCGAGGATGATCAAATGACTTGGGAAATGAATTCAAACCTTCCCTAGTAGTTACTTTCCTACCTTGATGTGTCCATTTTTCCCATTCATCAAAATTACTATAAATTTTATAAATTTTGCATTTTTTTTCTCTTAAGGCTCCTA
The DNA here is from genome assembly GCA_007258455.2 of Sequoia sempervirens. Taxonomy (NCBI): domain Eukaryota; kingdom Viridiplantae; phylum Streptophyta; class Pinopsida; order Cupressales; family Cupressaceae; genus Sequoia; species Sequoia sempervirens. The sequence goes on along the minus strand of VDFB02271358.1, from coordinate 1,246,303,261 downwards.
AGAAACTACCCCAGAAAAAGCACCCCAGAACAATAAAGTGACTTGGGAAATGTAGTCATACCTTCCCTAGTATTTACTTGCCTACCTCGATCGGTGTCCATATTGCCCATTCATCAAAATTACAATAAATTTTACAAATTTTGCATTTATTTTTCTTAAGGATCTTAAGAGACTATCCCAAAAAGAGCACCTAAGGTCAGACCTACCATAGTATTCACCTACCTACCTCAATGTTTCCACGCTACCCATTCATCAAAATAACCCAAAACTTGACAATTTTCCATTATTTTCTCTTACGACACGTTAAAGACTTCCCTAGATTAGTGCACTTTGAAATGACGAGGAGGATTGGGAGGAAAAAGGAGGCCTTTCATATCATTGGACTACCCACCTTGATGTGTTGGCATAGTTGGTTTTTCTCCTTTATGCACTAAACAAAAAAAAGCTTCTTTCCATTTTTGCACTATTTTTTATGCAGGAGCATCTAGTGGTGTAAGGGCAATCCTGCATCACCCAAAGAAAGAGTTTTATTTCATGTTGGTAGTTTCTTATATTTTTTTGCATTTTTGGATACCCTTTTCATCATAATATAATTCCCAACTTACGGTTTTGCTTTTCTATTTCTAGGTTGAAAGATATTGCAATTTTAGTCTCCCAGAATTGTAACTGAAAACCTTCCAGGTCAGATTTGAGGCACTAAACAGTCTTGGAACTTTCTAAAATTGACATAGTTATTTCAAGCATGTTTTCTTGACTCCAATACCTTACCAACAGTTCAAACAGTTTGAAAAACAGAGTCCTGGATCAAAAGTTATGGCTCCTGGAAGTTGGTGCACTTTTTGGAAGATGTTAATTTTTGAATGTACTTTTGAAATTTGAATTTTAAGTTGTAATTTTCAGCACCAAACCACCAAAAACTCAAATTTGAATATTTTTTTGGCTACAAACTAAAAAGGGAGCTCTATTTATGGTCGGGTTTCTAATTTTTGTGTAGCTTTTTGGGGGACAAGTTTGCATATTGCAAAAAGGGGTTTTTCTGTAATTTTGTAGTTTGCATATTTCCAAAACTTGAGGATATCAAATCCTCTACATGTAAGAAGATCATTTTCAGAATAATTAAATAAAATTCTCTGTTTGGTGTGTTAATTTTATGTGTCTCGGGCTGCACCCTTGTCAAGTGGTATTAGAGCAAGGTTTTCTTAAGTGTGTGGATAGATTGCCGATCATGAGGGAGTTCACACCAAGACCGTGGTTGTGGGTCGAGGTCAAGAAAAATGCCTCCAAGATTGATGCCTGGTAGGTGTGGTGGCACCAGAGGTGGTCGAGGTGGTAGAAATGCTGCTAGAAGAGATCCACTGGTGGCTGAGGGTTTCAGAGCCCTCCAAAGACAAATTGATGCATTACAGGAGCAGATGAGAAAAGGGTTAAACCCAAGAAGGAGAGAAGAAAGTGAGGATGAAGAAGAGGAAGAAGATTCAGATGTAGAAGAAGAAGAAGTATTTGATCAAGACCAAATGTGGTTGATAAGGGTCATTTCAAAGATTGGGAAAAGACCCAGAGCAGAAGTCCCCAGCTATTCCAGAAGTTTGAACCCAAACGATTTGATCGACTAGATTAATGAGTTGGAAGAATATTTCGAGTATGAGGAGATAGAGGACCCAAATCGGATCAAGTTTGCAAAAAAGAAGCTGAAGGGTCATGCTAGCATTTGGTGGAAAGAGGTCCAATTGGAGAGAAACTAAAGAGGAAAAGGAAAGATCACCAGATGGGATCACATGGTAGAGAAACTAAAAAAGCAATTCATATCAGTGGACTACAAGCTAGATCTACTAAAGAAATTGCAAGGGTTGAAGCAAGGAAGCAAATCTGTGAAAGAATACACTAGATATTTTCACAAGATGATCATCAAAATGGGTTATATAGAGGCCAGTAAGGGGAAGGTAGCTTGTTATTTTAATGGGTTATGGCTGAGCATTCAGGAGGAGCTAAGCCTGGTCAGAATGACCACCATTGAGGATTTGTACCAATTTGCTCTGAAAGTTGAAGAGAATTTGAACAAAATATTTGATAGAAAGAAAAAAGGATGAGGAGGTCAGAGCGGAAAGGGTAGTGGAAGATCTTCTGGAAGTTGAAATGATGATGAGAAGAAAAATGAAGATGTGCATACCAGTTGAAACTAGAAGAATGATAACTTCTACCACCTTCGTGATCAAAACAGTGGTGATCAAAGAGGTAGAGGATGAGGGAGATCTAGACAAGGATCTGGTAGAGGTGGTTTCAGAGGAATGTGTTTCCAGTGTGGTGAAGAAGGACATCGAGCCTATGAATGTCTGCAACATCAAAAAAGGGTAGAAAAAAACCAGAAGGTCATGGAAGGTTTGCACATGTAGATGAGGAGGCTCAATATGAAAATTCAGATGATATTGAAAGGGGAGAAGCCCTAGTGATTAGAATAGCACTGGTGACTGAAGAGAAGGAACCTGAACAGAGGAAGAATCTAGTCCACACAAGGTGCAAATGTGAAGGCAAATGTTGTGATGTCATCATTGACAATGGGAGCACTTATAATCTAGTGTCAAAGGAGATGGTTACAAAGTTGAAGTTGAAAAGGGAAAGGCATCCACATCTGTATCGGGTTTCCTGGTTGTAGAAGGACCACAAAGTTCTGGTCAATGAGCAGTGTCTAGTGAAGTTCAAGATCGAGAGCTACCATGATGAGGTACTCTATGATATCATCCCCATGGATGCATGTCACATGTTGTTGGGGAGGCCATGGCAGTTCGACAGGCGAGCTATACATGATGGCCATGCAAACACTTATTCCCTGGTGAAGGATGGGGTTCATCACAAGTTGAAACCCCTGAAGGAGGCCAAAGAAAAGGTATGTAGTAGTGCTAGAATCTATTATGTTGATGGAAGAAAATTTTTAGAAGGTGTGAAGCATGAGCGTGTGTGCTATGCATTAATTCCTAGAGTGGGTAAGGAGGATAGTGAGAAGGTGTCAGTAGAATTTTTTGGATTATTGGATGAGTTCTAGGATATTGTTTCTAATAAGGTACCTAAATATTTACCACTAGTGAGGAAGAGCAGTCATCAGATTGACATGATCCCTAAAGCCAGTTTTCCAAATAAGGCATCTCATAGAATGACTCTGACAAAAAATGAGTTAAATAGATAATTTTAGGAGTTGTTGAGAAAGGGTTTGATTTGAGAGAGTCTGGGCCCGTGTGTAGTACCTGCAATACTAGCACCAAAGAAGGATGGGGAGTGGAGGATGTGTACAAACTCCTAGTCCATAAACAAGATAACAACCAAGTATAGATTTCCCCTGCCAAGGATGGATGACCTGATGGACTGTTTGAGTGGAGCTCAGTACTTCACAAAGATTGATCTGAAGAGTGGTTATCACTAGATCCGGATTCAAGAGGGAGATGAATGGAAGACTACCTTCAAGACCAAAGAGGGCCTATATGAGTGGTTAGTCATGTCTTTTGGGCTAACCAATGCACCGAGCACATTCATGTGGCTCATGAACGAGGTACTGAAAGAGTTTCTGGGAAGTTTTTTATTGTGTATTTAGGTGATATTTTTATTTTCAGTAGGAATTTGGATAAGCATTTGATGCATATTCGGAGAGCCTTTGAGAAGTTAAGAGAGGATAAATTGTTGATTAATCTAAAGAAGTATAGTTTTGTGAAGAAGGAGCTAGTTTACTTGAGGTTTGTTGTCTCGGCAGAAGGTCTCAAGATGGACACAAATAAGGTGAAGGCTATTATGGAATGGCCTACCTCAAGAACTACTACTAAGGTGAGATCTTTCCATGGTTTGGCTATTTTTTACAGAAATTTCATTAGAAACTTCAGTAGTATTTGTGCACCCCTGACTAAAACAATGAGAGGGGATAGAAAAGACTTCAAGTGGAGCACTGGAGCAGCAAAAAGTTTCGAACTGTTGAAATAGATCGATGTAGAAGGTGATAGAGCAGCCTATTCTAGCCCTTCCAGATTTCAATAAGGTGTTTTAGGTGGATTTTGATGCTAGTGTTTGTGCCATTGGAGCAGTGTTGAGCCAAGAAGGTAAGCCCATTGTCTATTTTAGTGAAAATTTAAATGATGCCAAGAGAAATTATTATGTATATGATCAGGAATTTTATGCAATAGTTCAAGCACTAAAGAAATGGAGGTATTATCTATTACCGAAGGAATTTTTTTTGCATATTGATCATCAAGAATTACAGTATCTAAATAGTCAGGGAAAATTAAATCAAAGGCATATGAAATGGGTAGAATTTTTGCATTGCTATACCTTTTTTCTAAAGCATAGGAGTGGGAGGTTGAATAGGGTTGCAAATTCCTAAGTAGGAGGTAGAAATTGATGACAGAGATGCAGATTGAAGTGGTTGGATTCAATGAACTCAAAAAATTGTATCTAGAAGATCATGATTTTGCAAAGGATTGGAAATCTTGCAAGGAGCTTGTTACAATGGACAGAACAAGGTGGCTGGATTTCATAATTCAGTATGGCATGTTGTTTAAGGGAAGCCAATTGTGTATTCCAAGGAGTTCTATGAGGGAGAACCTGATTAAGGAGAAGCACATTGGAGGAATGGAAGGACATTTTGGTTAGGATAATACCATTGCCATTATCAATGACCATTATTATTGGCCTCAATTGTCACGGGATGTAAAGAAGTATGTACAGAGTTGTAGGGTATGTTAGATGGCTAAAGGAGTGAGCTAGAATATAGGCTTATATCATCCCTTCCATGTACCAGAGAGGTCGTGGGAGGATATAAGTATGGATTTTGTTCTTGGTTTTCCAAGGACACAAAGAGGGAATGATTCAGTATTTGTGGTGGTTGACAGGTTTTCAAAAATGGCACATTTCATTCCATGTCAGAATACCCATGATGTAGTCCACATTGTTGACTTTTTCTTCAAAGAGGTGGTGTGACTACATGGTCTACCAAAGATAATTGTCTCAAATCGTGACACAAAATTTGTGGGATACTTTTGGAGGACCTTGTGGAAGAAGTTGAGAATGGAGTTGAAGTTCAATTCTGCACACCATCCACAAATAGATGGGAAGACAGAGATTGTGAATAGGAGTATGGGTAACCTACTGAGATGCTTGGTAGGAGATAAACCCAAGGTATGGGACTTGATCTTACCCTAGGCAGAATTTTCTTACAATAATTTTGTTAATAGAAGCACTGGTAGATCACCATTCTAGATTGTGTATGGAGGCAACCCCAGAATAGCTCCAGAATTGAGGAAGATGGACCAAGAGAAGAAGATAAGTGTCGAAGCCAAAGATTTTGCAGAGCACATCAAGGATATACATAAGAAGGTAAGAGAACATATTAACAAGTTGAATATGAAATATAAGACCAAGGTAGATAAGAAAAGGAGGAATAAGGAGTTTCAGATTGGTGATGAAGTAATGGTCCACTTGAGGAAAGAAAGGTTTCCAAGGGGAATCTATAACAAATTGAAGATGAAGAAATTCAGTCCCTGCAAGATTTTGAAGAAGCATGATTCAGGGAATGCATATGAAGTAGAGTTGCCAGATAGAGTCAACATTTCCCATGTGTTCAACATTTTAGATTTGAAAGAGTATCATGAAGGTGGCATAAAGGATGCACCAACAATAGGGAAGAATGGCATTCCAACATCTACTTCAAAGAAGGAGGAGATTGAAGCAATCTTGGATAGTCGTGTGGGAAGGAGTACCAGAAATAGGTAGTATGAGGAATATCTAGTGAAATGGAGAGGAAGGCTTGTGGAAGATTCATCTTGGCTATCTAAGGAAAAGGTTGATCATTTTGGTTTTCCTCAACCATCTGAGACGTGATGGGATCACTTCTCAAACTACCTTGGGTGTCTGATGCAGGAGCATCCAGTGGTGTAAGGGCAATCCTGCATCACCCAAAAAAAGAGTTTTATTTCATGTTGGTATTTTCTTATATTTTTTTGAATTTTTGGATTCCCTTTTCATCATAATGTAATTCCCAACTTATGATTTTTCTTTTCTATTCCTGGGTTGAAAGATATTGCAGTTTTAGTCTCCCAGAATTACAACTGAAAAACATTTTAGGTCATATTTGAGGCACTAAACGGTCCCAAAAATTTCCAAAATTGGTGTAGAAATTTTTGAGCATGTTCTTGACTCTAAGACCTTTCCAACGGTTCAAATAGTTAGAAAAACGGAGTCCTAGATCAAAAGTTATGGCTCCTAGAAGTTGGTGCACTTTCTCGAAGATACTAATTTTTTAATGTACTTTTGAAATTTGAATTTCAAGTTGTAATTTTTGGCGCCGGACCGCCAAAAACTCAAATCTGAATGTTGTTTTGGTTCCAAACTAAAAAGAGGGCTCTATTTATGGGTGGGTTTCTGATTTTTGTGTAATTTCTTGGGGGACAAGTTCGCATATTGCGAAAAGGGGTTTTTCTGTAATTTTGTAGTTTGAATATTTCTAGAACTTGAGGATATCAAATCCTTTGTATGTAAGATCATTTTCAGAATAATAAAATAACATTCTCTATTTGGTGTGTTAATTTTCTATGTCTTGGGTTTCACCCTTGTCAACTTTCCACTGACAACTTTTGCAAGAATGCATTTGACACTGGAACACAAAAATGGTGTTGAGTTGAGCAAAACTGAGAGTTTGGTTTGAGGGACTCAATATCCACATGTAGGTGCAAACAAATAATTCCTACGTTCCATGAGCTCCTACAACGAATTTGTCAAAGTTTGGAAATTTTTTGGTTTTAGGACTCTTAAGAGACTTCCTCTGAAAGAGTACCCCAGAACAATCGGGTGACTTGGGAAATGAAGTCAGACCTTTCCTAGTATTTACTTCCCTACTTCAATGTGTCCACACTGCCCATTCATCAAAATTACTATAAATTTTACATTTTTTACAATTTGTGCTCTTAAGGCTCTTAAGAGACTACCCCACAAAGAGCATCCCAGGATGATCGGGTGACTTGGGAAATGAGTTCAAACCTTCCCTAGTATTTATCTTCCTACCTCAATGTGTCGACACTGCCCATTCGTCAAAATAACCCAAAACTTGACAATTTTCCATTATTTTCTCTTATGAGACTTTTAAGACTACCTTAGATTAGTGCACTCCAGAATCATGAGGGAGGGGGCTTGGGAAAAAAAACAAGACCTTTCATAGTGTTGGACTGCCCACCTTGGTGTGTTGGTATGGTTGGTTTTGCTCCATTATACACAAAACAAAAAAAATCTTCTTTCCATTTTTGCACTACTTTCCACTAACAACTTTTGTAAGAATGCATTTGACATTGGAACATGCAAATGGTGTTGAGTTGACCCAAATCGAGAGAGGTTGGTTTGAAGGGATTCAATATCCACCTGTAGGTGTAGACAAAGAATTCCTACGTGCCATGAGCTCCTAGAATGACTTTGTCAAAGTTTGGAAATTTTTGGCTTTAAGGGCTCTTAAGAGACTACTCCAGAAAGATCACCTCAGAAAAATTGGTTGACTTGGGAAATGAAGTCACACCTTCCCTAGTATTTACTTTCCTACCTCAATGTTTTCACGTTGCCCATTCATCAAAATTAACATTTTTTTCATTTTTCAATATTCATGTTTAATTTTAACCATTATTGATTTCAAAGAATGATCAGTTGACTTTGTTATCCATGTTGCTTATAATCCATACTTTCCTAATATTTATATGTAGGAATTTCTCAACACAAGCTTTAAGTAGGATGTGAGGTTCGATGGCAATGAATCTAACATTGGAGTTAATGTTGTTTTCATTGTTTAGTTACTTTTACTTAATTATCTTTCTATTTTTTAACAATTGGATTGTAATATTGCAATGCAAGTGTCTTTGACAGTAGCAATTTGAGATGTACATTATTGAGTGAGGGTATCAGCCTTAGCACATATTAGTTGTGTATCTAGGATAGTTGGTAGAAAAATGCATTGATGTATTTGTACATGAGGACATCGATAAAATTATATGGGAATTCTTGGTTATAATGATGATTATGTGTATGCACCTACTTATGTATGTTGATGAATGTCACACATGTATATATTTTCACATAAAAAACACTCACGCATTCTTACATTGGTTCATGTTGGAAACTACTTAATAGTCTAGCAATGGAGAAGATTTTGGACTTGTCTATGAATGAACTCTTGAATTTAATGTATGTGAATCTTAATATGAATGAAATATTGAATGTATTGTATGTGAACCTTAATTTGAAACACTACAAAAATTCATCCTAAAAATTGATATGAAAAGGTAAAAGACAATAAGTGAATGGTTGGCAGAGATATGAAAAGGTAAAAACATGTCATATTTTTTATCATTCTTCCAATTGAATAATCTCACACCACCTTTCTTTTTATTTGGATATGGTTAGTATGACATTTACCTTCTCAACAAACATTATATAGTGCTTTTTATACCATTTTGCATTAATTTTAGCTTCTTTTGAAAAAAAATCAGCTACCCACTTCATTATAGGAGTTCAAAAAACTAAATAATATCAAATGTAAATTCATTCAAGAGAGCTTTAAATCACATGTATTCTCAAATTGAGTGTTCAACATGAAAGTAGAATGAAAAATTTGATCTAAAGCCTCCACATAACCACTATGAGCTCAACATTCAAAAAATGGTGATAAAATTTGGCGATAACATTAGATAAATGGTCATAAAATTTGGTGAAGCTACCAAAGGAAACCAAATTTAACACTAACATAGATGCATTACCAATTGTAATTCATAAGTTATATTAAAATACAATTTTGTTAATCTATTAAAACTTTAAACCATTCTAAAATAATTATACTTTCCAATTTTAATTTTCAAAGTAGAAAGGCATGCACATGAGGAACAAATTAGATCGAATATCAATTCTTATATATCAAATTGTAGAATAATTGTGTTTGTGCATATACAAATTTGGTATATATGCCTACTCAAAACAAGTTTTACAAAATGTGGCATATATGCCATCTCAAGATCTATCAATACCTAAATGTATCAATCTATAGAAAATCCTAATCTTTTGTTGGATCATCAAAATCGATCCTCTTCAAAGTATTTGTTGGCTCTAAAGTTTCTTGCACAATAACAATTCATACCACAAATTAGATTAATTATGTGAATGGTTGACAAGATAGACTACTAAATAGAAACTTATATACTATATTTTAGAAATTATCAATTTAACATCAAAATCACTATATTGAACTATAATATATCAATAATGCAATCCTTGTTTACTTCAAGTCTTGCTCCTTTTTTGCAAGACGTTAACATAATTCAATTATGCACTCTATAAGGAAGATTGCAGTCCATGCAAAGATTCATTGATCAATTAGCAGACAAGTGTCATCCATTTCAACATTTTCTATGTAAAGGAGTCCCATTCATATGGATTGAGCATTGTCAGGAAGCATTTCAAAAAATAAAGGATTATCTATTGACTCCTCTTCTACTCATGCCTCCCATTGATGGTAGACACCTAATATTATATATATCAACAACCACATCAACATTGGGGGCATTATTAGCACAAAATGACAATGATTATAGGGAACGAGCTATGTATTATATCAGTCGCACTCTTGTAGGGTATGAGCTTAATTATAGTCTCATTGAACAAGCATGTCTTACAGATATTTTTGCCACATAAAATCTTAGACATTGTATGGCAAACCATCAAACAAAATTGATAGCCAAGATTGATCCTTTGAAATATTTACTTAGTAGAGAAACTCTAACAAGTCAACTAGAAAAGTAGGTCATGATCTTGAGCGATTATGATATAGAGTACATTGATCATAAGGAAATGAAAGGAAAAGTAATAGTTGATCAACTTGCAAATGCATCAATAACAAGGGATCATCCTCTAGTGTCATATCTTCCTAATGAATCCATCAAGTCATATATACGACATGGAAATTATACTTTGATAGATCCTATACAAATCATGGTTTAGGAGTCGATATCCTCTTTGCTACACCTCAAGGGGATTCAATATCAAAATCATATAGAATAGCATTTCCTTGCACAAATAACATGGTTGAGTATGAAGCATTTCTAACAAGACTATGAATGGCTATAAAGTGGAAAATCAAGAATCTTCAAGTCTATGGTGATTCTCTACTAGTCATTCCTCAAGTGAACGATGGCTATGATACAAAAGATGAAAAGCTCACACCTTACAAGTGCATGGTCGATAATTTTAAGTTATACTTTGATGTCATCACCTTTGAGAAAATACCAATAATTTCGAACAAAGAAGGAGATACGAGGGAAACCATTGGATCTCTTTTGGATATACCTAATAATGTTTTGCAGTATGAGTTCTTGGTGGAACAACTACTGATCTCCATGTTTGTGTCCCTAAATATGAACTCGTGTGTGAACTTGTTGGTCTTGATTCACCTTGGTACAAAGACTTTTATGACTACCTACGTGACCAGATTATCCTCCCAACTTATCCTCTAACCAATGTAAGACCTTTATTCGACAAGCATCCGAATATGTCATCATCAGGGATACCCTTTACTGCCATAGCCTAGATAGCACCCTCCTAAGATGTATCAATTCATATGAAGCACAAATGGCTTTACAAAAGGTGCATAATGGTATATGTGAAGCTCACTCTATTGGTCCTACCTTAGCCAATAAACTTATGTGAACAGGATATTATTGGCCCTCCATGGAATGTGATGCTTATCACTTTGTCAAGAAATGTTGCCAATGTTAGATACATGGAGATCTTGTGCATGCACCTACTCAAGAAATTCATGAATTTACATCACCATGGTCATTCTCTCAATGGGGACTCGATCTCATGGGAAAGATCCACCCTACCTCTACCAATGGTCATAATTTTATCCTTGTGGAAACTGAATATTTTACTAAATAGATCAAAGTTATTCCAATGACATACACTAAAAGTAAATAAATATCCAAGTTCATCCTTAATTACATCATATGCCAATATGGTGTTCCCCAATCCATTGTCACAGATAACGATTGTCCCTTTAAAAATTAAGATGTTTGTGAACTATATGAGAGATTTTACATCCAACATCATTTTACCACTCCATATTACCCCCAAGGAAATGGTCAAGATTAGGTGTCCAACAAAACTATCCTCAAAATCCTAAAGAATATTGTTGATGACATTGGTCGTGACTAGCACATCTAACTCAATCCTACATTATGGTCTTATCACACTAGCATCTACACTCCCACATGAGCCAATCCATATTCCCTTGTTTTTGGATCAGAAGCCATTCTTCCCATTGAGGTCAAGTTACCATCTTTGAGAGTATCTATGCAATATTTTATTGATAATGAAGAATATCATATATCCCATTTGCATGAGCTAGGTTATTGGATGAGAAGCAACAAAATACATTGGTTCATCTACAAGCATATTTGAACCGTCTTCGTCATAGCTACAATAAGAAATTTTGAGTAAGGAATTATGACATTGGTGACTTAGTCTCAATAGAAAATTTGAAGAATCAAATAGAGAGAGAAACCATGGAAGTTCGAGCCTAATTGGTTGGGTCTTTACATCATAACATCAATATATGGATTCAGTGCCTATCAGCTTTCTACTCCTAAAGGTGAGCCACTATTGGAGCCTATCAACAGATGCACCTTCAAAGGTAATATACATATCTTTCAGAGAATCCCATCAAAAGTCAAAAATACAAAAAAATTATAAAAAAAAATTGTTACCCTAATGAAGACCTGGCAAACAGTTGTCTTGGTGAAACCAAAAAAAAAAAGAGAGAGAAAAAAATCGTAAACAGAAATAATCCATCCAATAGTGAAAACCACTTTGGTGGTGCTTTGGATGAGTACCATGGTGAAAACTTGAAAAAAAGGCACCATGTGTAGTCATTCTTTGCTCCATCACCTACTATCATTCTATTTGGTTTTTCCACTTTTTCCCATCCTTTGTGCATATCACTTTGTTCATAATAAACCTTTGTCATCCTTCTCGTGGTCTAAGACCCATTGAAATTTAGCATGCTTCGCCTTCCATATTCATCCATAACATTTTTTTCTCTTCCCTCACCCATAATAATTTAGTCTTACACTTGACCACAGGAAATTCCTAGACTTGGGTTTCATATGGCATCTTGGACATGGTCACAGTGTAGAAAACATCAAAATCCAAAAAAAAATAGAAAATATCAAAACCCAATAGAAAACATCAAAAGCCAAAAAAATCAAATAGTGTCAGAAAGCTCCAAAAATAAAGTGAGTGTTAATCCAAGCAGTTGAACTACGTTGCCTCTACAAATTTATGTAGGAAAGGCCATCATCGACGATCCCTTGAGGTACTAGGTTGGTCCTTTAGGGTTTGTCAAGTCCAGTCAATCATTATCCACTTGTCATAATAAACTATCCATGGTCAAAGTTCAATTGAACTCTGGTGTCTTTACATGTATAATGTAGGCAAGGCCACCATTGATGAACCTCTAAGGCACTAGGTTAGTTCCCTAAGGTTCATCAAAGCATGGTCTTAACTTTTCATTATCGAAGTCTCGTAATAAACTATCCCTTGCTAAGGCTAACATTTTGAGTAGACACAAACAACAATCAAAAAAGAGAACTGATCCTATAAAAATCTTGAAATAACAAGAAAATTGTCTAACAAGCCTTCAACTGTCATAGATCAATTAGCCTAACAATCAAAACAATCAATGATCAAACAGTCAAACAATCTTATACAGGATGTCGCATAATTGAAACTAGATATAATCTATCATTGGTCTTATATGACATGCTTCATTCCTAAAACCAGACTTTATCCACGAATCCTGTCAAACTATCTTATATAGGTTATTGTACTCTCAAAACCAGATTCAATCCACCATTGGTCTTATACGAGGTGTACCACTCCTGAAACCAAACACTATCACTATCAAAAACTTGATCATAAATTAATTATTATTAGAAAACAATCTAAATGGCTATTGACTCTATCAATCTAAGTTTGTTTTATCTTTTTATTGATTTATCTTCGATCATGTTACGATGCCCCTTGAGGATTTCACAAGATCATTTAGAGGAGCGATGATGGATTGTGACCTATTTTCTCTTTGATTTTTGTTTGCGATTTGTCTTGGCAATATGACTAGGGGAATTTGGTTCCTTGTATGTGTTTGAATTTCCATTAGGCATAATAAAAACATCCTATCCAAGCTAAAGCTCAAATAAAATGCTTTTGGTATCAAGATCAACATGCATTGTGGTTACTTCCTTGCATGCTCCGACAAGGTTATATGGTTCCCAATCTGTGTCATGGCATTACTTTTTTTTTGTGTGTCTATTATTTGCAAGGGATAACATGTCACATCTTAGTCTATGTCATACCTTGGTGTTCATTATCCATTGCCATAATAAGTGCTATGATAATAATTATGCAATCCAGTAAGATCTTGATCATCTATTTAGCAAGATCTCTTGATAGCAAGTTCCAATCCATCTACTTCATTCGTCCATTTTTTCCTCCATTCCTTCTTTCTTCTCTATGCTAACATTCCTTCTGTCAATCCCTCACAATCATCTTGGTGGCATACTATGACACATAAAAATAAATGCATTAGTAGTACCATTTTGCATCCACAATCATGTTAAGACATCATAAGTGTCATTTTCATATGCATGTTAAGTCATCCATACTGCATCAAAATATCCATAGCATTGCATCACATAAAACTATTATTCGTATAAGAGTCACATAAGAATCATTTCATAAGCATATAGATATCCATCCATACATCATAATATAAATAAGCATAGGAAGTAATCATGTGCATCCATCCATATAGCATAAACATCTATAAGCATAAAACATACAAAGTATACCCATAACATCTTATCATAATCCATAATCCACATCATATAATAAAATCACATAAACATAAAATGCATAAGCATGGCATCACATCATAGATCCATAACATAGAGACATGCACATAGAATCATAAACATCATATAGTCATCACCAAAAATCATGTATCTCGTATATATATCAAAAATGATGCCACAATACAATATCATGGTGTATCCAAAAAATGGAGCTCGCAGGCTCGATCAAAATATAAGTGTCTGAATGCATATTAAAAAAAAAAAACATCTAAAAATAGGCCTAGTCTGTGCTCCCCTCATCCTATGGTCCTGATGGTGCTTATCTCTTATCTCGCTGCTAGGATCTTGAAGGCCTGTCATAGGGTCATGACCTCAATCATTGTGAGACACCACCATTGCTTTGTTCCATCCTAGAATGAGCTTTGCTCTAACCTCAGCTCTTTGTCTCATTAGGAACCCTCTATGGTGTAGGCACTACCTCCTCATGGTATGTGCGGTAGTACTCTATAGCTCTCCCTTCCTGATACATCTATCTAGCTTGATCTTTTTTGGGTCCTTGATGGTAGTAATGAAATCAATGCATCTTTGATCCACCCTCTGAGCTCGTATGACCACCTAATCCTTCTCGATTATCAAGGCCTACACGGACCCCCGTAGGGTCAATCTTTGAGCTACCTACACTTGTAATGCTTTAATTTGTGCTTGTAGAGGCTGGATTTGTGCTTGTGGACCCTATCCTACATCCTAGGCCTCCTCCTCCATGAAATCCATGATAGCCTCCCTAATTAGGAAATCATGCATGCCCTCTCCCATAATCATTGCATCCCTAGCAACCTCCTCCATAGCAATCTCATCCTCTCCAACTACATCCTCCTCCTCGACCTCCTCCACAATAAAATCTCTAACAACCACCTCCTCACCCACATCTCCTACTATCTCCTCCACTCTAACCTCCTCCATATGCTCTACCTCCTCATGTATGTGTTATGTGACTTTTTCCTAAGAGAAGAGAAATTTATGAAATGACCCTTTAAAATTAAAAAAGGGAGATAGAAAAAACAAAGGATTTTATGATCCTTTGATTTAAAAAGATATTAATAAACCATATGTGTAAAAAATCTCTTAAAAAGGGGGAAGAATAATTATTTATTTAAATAATTATTAAATGTAACATTTTTGTGAAAGGGTGTGAGGGTTTGAAAACCACCCCCTAAGGCTTATATAAGCATTCATGTGAGACTTGGAAAGCAACAAAGGAAAGAGGAAATAATCAAGCACTATACATTGTAGAAATAAGATTCCAGGTTAGCAGGAGCCTGTGAGCAAGATAGAGAAGGGGGTAGAAAGGTGCATTAAGGACGGTCCTAGCGAGGGAATCATTTTTTTCACGAGTGTTCAGCATTGTTCCAAAGAAACCAGCACTCGTGTAGAGCAGAAAAGTACGCTTATTCCTCCTAGATTGCTCACAAACAAAAGAGGATGAACTAGGGTTCATTCCAACAAAAGTTGGGATTTTTTGCACATTTCAAAAAAAGATAAGTATTTATTAAAGCATGATTAATTATTTGACAAATAATTTTTTTTAAATCCTTTTGTATTTACTATGTAGTGAAGTGCAATTAATGATTTATTCGCTACATGAATCCATGTAAATGAATGAAATTTTTGAATTATTTATTATATTCAATTTAATTTAAAAACTATTGAATCTAGGAATTAAATATTATATTAAATTTTTGCATAAAAATTATTGGGAATTATTCAAGTCATAGGATGGGTGGCATCCATTGGGCCACTCTCTATGCTACTCTTGGAGGTACTCCTGCTCTCCCACATTGACCTCTTCCATCTCTACCTTAGCCTCTATCACCTCTACCTCTACCACCATCACCGTCACCCCATCACCGTCTCCATCATCTCCTCTCCCTCGACTTTTTCCTCATATCCTACCTCATTGTACCCTACCCATCCTCTCTATAGGTGCTAGATGGTTTGGATCAGTGAATGGTGTGTTCATGTGTGTCACCCACCATGCATCGTACTCCATGATCATACCTACATTGGCCACATCAGTCACTACTCCCTAGTGAACTAGCTATAACCTTGTGATCTCCTATAGTGCTACTTGTATCTTGATCATCAATCCCCACTGTGTGATCTCCTAAGTTTACCTAGAAAACTCTTCCCGCTGACACCCCATATCACTCACCAAACTATCTCAATACCCTCTCTAGAAAGTGCCTCTTAATGATGTGTTAGGTCTAAACAATCTACCCAATCAACTACCTAGTGCACTTGTAGTAGGGTAGGTGCTCATCATCATTGGCCCAACCAAGGAAATATTTGTATGGACTCCATGTAAAACCATCCATTAGGTCAATAGCATGTCTCCAATACCCGAAATCCCCTAACTTGGTTTGTGTCACTACTCCTCCATAGATATAAACATACGGTAGTCTTTGACCTAGATATCTATCCGCAGGAGGTCAAAACACTACTATGTGCTCCCAAGCCCATACCATAAGTAATTTCATTCCACAACTAATGCTCTAACTATCTATGTATGCTACATCATGTAACTAGAAATATAGCATTGCTAGTAGGCAAGGTCCCCAAGCATAGACAGTTGCCGCCCCCATCATACCCTCTAACATCTCCCCCCATCCCACTGAAAATCTATGTTCATTTTTTTTTGGACAAACCACCCCTCCAATCACTGTGCACAATACCACCAAAATCCTAAGGTACGTATCGGCCAGAGTATCCCATCAGATCCCATAGTCCTCCTTTCCAAAACCTACTAGGGATTCAGTCTCGAACACCTGTCGAATCACCACTAATCCCTACCTAGTGTCATAGACTACCCTCTCCCCATGGATAGGAAGTTTCAAGATCCTCCATATGTCCTCCAAGGTCACAGTAGCCTCCTCAATCGACAAATGAAAGGAGCTTGTCTCAAAATACCATTGTTGTGTGAGTTTTGTCAAAAGGCCCATGTTCGCTCGCACCGTAGACATAAATGTCACATGGTAAAGTCCCAATGAATTCAATGTATCTCACTCCTCCACCACTAGATGATCTCTTAGAGAAAAGGATAGTGGTCGGCTCTCACACATGTAAATAGGGTCTAGTCTTACCTGCATCCATCAAAAAGTGTGTCATGACAATCACGTCTAAATTAGCTTATGTGATCTAATGCATATTCAAAAAAATTCTAAAAATATTAAATTAATTTTCCATTCAAATGTGTCATTTTATCCTTCATATGTGTTGCACTATTAATTGTGTTGCCATTTTGCACTTGTGTCATTCTATCATGTAGTTGTGTCACACAATTGTAGTTGTGTCGTACCATCCTTTAGTTGTGTTGCACCATAATGGTTGCGATGTAGTTTATAATTGCGAGTCACTTATTGCCAAAAACCTATCCTAAATAATTGTGTCACACCACAATAGTTGTAGTGAATGCAATGATGGTTGTGGTGCAAAAACTACACCACATTTGTTTTCCCTTCTTTAAGCCCTAAATTCTATGCTAAAATGAAAAAATCAAAAAGAAAGGTTTGGATACACAATGTTGTGCCTAAGCCCTCCTCACGTCCATGTGTTTGTACTCGGTATCTGCAATGAGCAGCAACTAGAACAAATGACATTCTGGCAACAACTTCGCAACAAATCCTAAACTAGAGCTCCTAATCACCAATAGTAATTTTGCACAAATGACCTATTTTCACCGCCTAGGGTATATTTATAACCTAATTTGACCTAATGGGCCCCTACCCCTATAACTGGTTGCACAAGTTTTACCTTTGAACCCAAATACTAGGTCCTAGATTGACTTTTAAGCCTAGTTTTTCATCACCATTGCATTTGTGCCTATAAAATTAGCTTATCGATATATTTGCCAAATTTTTTAAAAAAATTGTCAATTTTCTAAGGGGGCATAATCCTACCCTATGTCCTCTAGGGCATATCATGGCCTGAATTTTCTTGATTATTCTTTGACACAACACTCAAAATTACATTATTTCAAAGAGGGGAAAAATGTAGACACTAAAAAATGTCTTGAGCCTACAAGCAACATTTTATCACTGATTCGTCTTCTTCCTACCATAATTAAATTATTTAAATTATTTATTATTTTCTAATCTCATAATTCTTCTATTAATTAAATAATTTCTAATTATTTAATTAATTCACTTTACGGGGTTGGGGCCCTAGCTTGGTTGGCTAAATCTTTCCTGTAGCAGGAGGTTGGTCACAAATTCTAGTCTCCCCCACCCTCGTGGTACCGGAGGGCGTGTCGCACTAGCGCCACCGGTCACGTTAAAAAGTTTACCAGGCGCACTGCAGTTTATAGGGGGGTCGTGCTACCCGATTCCTGTAGTCTAAAAAAAAAATCACTTTACCTTATTTTTCCTTTAATTAATTTGAATAAATATTAATTTTATTTAAATTACGTCACTAACTCATCCTTTTCTATCTATAATTAAATAATTAATTAAGTAATGTCATTTTCCTCTATAATTAAATAATTATTTTTTAATTATTTAATTATTCATTAGTCTTTTCTTACCATCATTAAATAAATTTTATTTACTTAATTATCTATCACATCCTTATCTCCATAATTAAATAATTACTTTAATTATTTAATTAATTTTTATTTGTCCCCTTCTTTTCTTAAAAAATTATTTTCAATTATTTAATATTTAGCATATTACCTAGATTCTTCTATAGTTAAATAATATTTTTATTATTTGATTATTCATCTCACCCTTCCCTAAATTAAATAATGTTTCTTATTATTTAATTTATCTTTTTTCCTAGCTAAGCCCTAAATCTCAGCCACTTTCCATAGTTTTGGTCCATTCATCCCTATACTTGTCTCAATTAACCTTGGGCATTGATTATCATACATCATCATCTAATCCTAGCTCTTCATTTGAATTGAGATTTTTTTAAAAGCAAGTCATTGTCTTCATTTCAACCTTACAATCATAATCTTTGAAGTTTTGCTATCAAGAGATCGAGATATTGATTGTCAACATCAAGCTCATTGAGTATATTGCATACTACATTTCTAAGAACAAATAAAGAAAAATGGAGAAGAGCAATGGAGGTGATTCAACTATGACATAGGAATTGAGGTTTATTGCATTATTATTATGATTTCTATGTTCATTTGCACTTCATTGTTGGATTAGGGCCTTTATTGCTTGGATTAGATAGTTGTGGTTACTATTATTGATTCATGCATATTTCCCTAAACTCTAAAACCCTATCTACAGTTTTCCATCTACACTCAAGTAGTCTTAGCCTCTATGTCTAGGACGTTTTTATCTCTTCTAAATATTTTTTAACCTTGTGTAGGATAAAAATCATGAAAACAATTCATTTCATGCCTTTCATTAATGTAAATGTGTCTCTTCATTACTACAATTATATTATTATCTCCATTTACTATCAAGTCATGTCTTTTCAATCCTTGTACCATGGAAAACTCTTCTTTTCTTGGTGCATCACCCTTGTGGATTGGGATTTATTCTTCTCTTTTCCCTTTTCCCTTTTCTCTACAAGCGGTTACTAAGAGATTATTGCATATCTACCTTTAAAATCTAGGAGGTTATTTTGTAAGTCAAGTATCACACTCATAAGCTTCTCATTTTTTTCTGTGCACTAGCATCGAGTGCAACTAACTAATATAGATGGATAAAATATTTGAGAAAAAATATTTTTATGACACACCTTATAGGACAAATCCAAGGCTTCAATATTTTTATTTTTTATACTGAGCAATTTATAGTTCCACATTATATGATTTTAGTGGAAAATCACAAGAGAATTATATCTTCAAAAAATGCATTATCCCCCTAATTTATAGAACTCAATTCCACCCTATTTTAATTGACCATGTCTAACCTCAACTCTACGTTACCATGAATATTCATCTAAATGTATAGAAAATCTAAGAAATATATCATTTGTTGCATGTGATTCTAATGGTCATTTATTGTTGCCACAATAAAGGGACCATATTCCTCTATCGAGTTTGAGAGAACCCCTCATTACTAATGGAGATGGCTCTATGTACTCTATTGATCACATGCAAGATGTGATAAAAATGTGCAACGTTCATGGCATCACAAGTCAAAATGTTTCCCTCAAAATATTGACTACATCTCTTAAGGAAAAGGTGCTAGACTAGCTTTGATCCTTAGCACCTATGTTTATTTTGAACTAGTATAGTTTGGACATTCATTACACAAATTATTCAAGGAGAAAATGGATAACTTATATTTTATCAAGCATCTAGCCATCAAAGAAGAGCTCCAATGAAATCCATGGAAAATTTCAACTCTAAATTCAATAGGAAGTAGGAATAGATACGTGTTATTATGTGTGCTCCACCAAGTTTTATATTTATTGATAATTTAAAGGATCACAAACATAAAGTAGCTTTGATGATTAAAATGTAAGGAGGTAGAAACCTCCTAAAATCCTATTTGTTTAGGTTGAGTGGGACCTTGTATTAACTAGAAAATTTGCTCGCACGCCCATTGCCTCCTTGCTTCCTCCATATTGTACTATAACTCCTCTCAAGTTATTTGAGTTAGCCCCATTAGCTTCATGAGAATGGCTAAGTAAATTAACTTTCCAAGCAACAAAGCATAAAAAAGCATGAAGGTATAGTTTTTTTTTTTGTTGTTGTTGTTTTTCTTCATACAATTTGTTTGGATAATTACAATTTCAAAGCTAATCCTACAAAGCATTATGAGAAGGGGTGTCTATTTCTCTTACTCATCAACGAATTTTATGTTTTTGTTTTTGTTTTTTGGATAATAAGTTGTTTGCAACTATCAAGTGGTTTTGCTTTCGTAAATTTTATAACAATCTAGAGGTTTTGTGTCATATTACAATAGAGGCTTTGCTTCAAATTTCAATTCCATTTTAGTTTACAATAAAATGAAGGATGAATGATTGTGAGTCTATGTTTTTTTTTTAATTTGAGGTAGTGCATAAGATGTTATTTTAGTTTCAAATTTAAAATGTGTTGCTTTCTTTTCCCACTTAACTTCATGCCCAATATATTAAGGCATGCTCTTGGACTTATTTACCTCTAGCAAGTTAAAGGTCCTTTATGATCTACAAGAAATGTAGTAAAAAATTTTACACTCTATTTCAAAAATCACACTCCATTCAAAACTAATGATTTAAAACTTTTAAGTTAAAACTCATTGTTCTTGACGTATGATGATATAGATCCTCTTGTAAGATGGGTTAGTTAAATAGTTTATCCATTGCTTAAGACTATAGTAAAGTTTAGATGTAGTTATCCCTTTAGATTGATGATCAAACTCATCAATACTTATACAAGCATAGGTAAATAAAATAATGGCCTACAATTAAAAGAATAAGAGAAGATGATGGAGCATGCAGTAAGGAGCCTATGACCTTTGTATGGAAAATTCACCATAGGTATTGAAGTAAAATGCTATAGGTAAGAAAAGTTTCTAGCATTGAAGCAATACTTCATGTTAATAGGTGTAGCATTGGGACCACAAATTTGCATGTGTAACCAACCTTGTTTAATGAAATACCCTCCCATATAGGAAAGCAACCTGCATATGTTTGAAAGATCACTAATAGTAAAAGGGGAGATGCCACAGCTTGAATATTGAGACACCTTTGTGGTAATTTTGAAGTAGTGACCTATGAAATCATGATGGAAACAAAAACCAATATGGAAATAGCAAATGGGTGGGCCCAAGCTTAGGAAAGCATAACATAAGGAGATGGAAATAATAGTGTAACAAAATGTAAAGGGATTAGGTAAAATAAAGAATAAGGGAAAATTAAATAGGAGGACAACTTGAATATATGATAGCCAACATGGTATGTTTAAATGCAAGCCTAATCAACAAAATGATTTCTAATACTTGTGTGGAAGTAGGAGGCATCAAAGGAATGGCACAAGCATTCGTAGATAGAAGAAATAGCTTATTGTTAGTGTGGATCCAAGAAATGGATTATGTGGCAAAGCAAATAAAAAGGAAAAGGTCCACTAATATAAAGCATAAGAGGGGCAAGATAGAAGAAATACTAGTATGATGAGGTCAAATGAAGAATACTTCATGGTTAGTCGCATGCATTTTTAAATTGGTGCTAATAAATTCCAAGTAGATTTAGCACTCTTTATATGAAACATATTTCTTATGGTAGGCCACAAGCATATATCTAAAAAAGGTGATAGTAGATCACAAGGAGATTGACACTTTTCATATGAAACATATATCTTATGGTAGACCACAAGTATATGTCTAAAATGGCACTAGTAGATTCTAGGGAGCTTGGCACATTCCATATGACTAGAATATAATATTTTAAGAAAAAGGTTAGTATCATTATGAATAATTTGTTGTCAATTTAGATGGTTAATTGTGTTTAAACATAATTATAATAAATAGAAGTCTCCATATCTTTTGATTTTTTTATCATTATGAAATACTTAAGAGGGCTTGTGTGCATGCAAAGGTTGAGTTGGTGCCCTTGGTTTAGTGATTGATTTTCACAAGTTTGAATATTATTTAGAGGTTGCAAGCTACATAGATACATACATTACCATTTAAAAAGGATCTTTCAGGCTAGGCTCTTGGGGATGAAGGTGTGGAGGAATTATTGATAATACAACACAAAGTAGCTTGGTAATGTGCTTATAGATTTTAGATGTAAGCGTTGAAGAGAATACCCAAATAAATTATTTAATTAAAGCTTTCGTTGTATTTTACAACATTTCTTGCATATATCAAAAAGTGAGACTTAATAGTCATAGATATGTTTGTATCTAATTATTTCTAATGATGAACATAGGAGTTGGAAGAGAATTTTGACTTGTCAAGATCAAGAGCCTCATATTCATTGATTCAAGAACTTTTATAACTTACAAGAAACTTTGTAAATTTTGGAGAGAGAAAAAGACAAGTTCCCACTATTAATTAAAAAGAATATTGACACAAGAAACTGAAACTCAACCTATACCTACATAGACAATTAAAATTTTGACAAGAAATGCACAAGTTTAACATTAACTTTTGATCAATATTAAAAAGTGAAGTCGCCTTTTAAAATAATCCAATTAAGATATTTTTATGTATGCCTACTATTTTAATAAGGTAAAGGCTAGCATAGTGGTGAAATAAATACGTGAAGTTTGAGAGGGGAAAATTAAAGATTAGATTTTGGGTGTAAATAAATCAAAGGTGAATAATCTTAACTTTAATGTTAGCATTAAATTAAAATTGGCACCTTTTCTTATTGTTTTTCAATCTTAAATGAGAAGTGAGATTTATAGGTAAAGAAAAAGTAAAAGTGTCCATAAGCATAACAAACATATTAGAAAGATAGTTATTTGTCATGAATATTTAAGAGCTTATATTAACTTTATAGTTTTTTATTAGAGGTAAAAGCGGGTTTTGATGGGGCCTAGAACCCAATACAAAGAACAACAAGCTACAAATAAAATAAGCCATATACCAAAAACAACACCACAATAGCCTCTAAAAGATAAACATGACTACACCCACTGCACGAACCAAACAAGCAAGGGCTTGAAGCCCCTTTTACAACCTGGTTTTAACTGGGACCAGAAACCCTTAGAGATACAAAAAAACCACCTAAATCTACCAAGTATTAGCAAACCAACTACTCATGGAAGATACCATAGAGCCAAGAAAGATAACCAGATTAATGGTGTAGGATATCATCAACCCCCTAATCAACTCAACCTACTAGGACATAGAGAGACACTTAGAATATTACCTAGCCTATAGCAAAGCATGAAAAACCAAAGATCTCAAATCATCCAAGGATAGCTCCAGTAGAAAAAACTCCTTCAAAACACTTTGGTAATAGGAAACCAACTCCAAAACCACCTCTAAAGGAATGAGCTCCCCTCTATTGGAGACCAAGCTACAAGCAACAAGACCACTACAGCCAAAAAACACCAACACCCTCCATCTCTGCCTCCATAAGAGAACTGCCCACCTTAATAAGAATGGCTAAGGGAGGTCCACCTCCATAGGACCAGAGGAGAAAGCTAACACAATAGTTGAGCATTCAATCGTATCCTCCTTCAGTAAACACTACACTAGAAATAAACTGTGGACAAGGAGAAGAGTCTCAAATAAATACCACATGTCCACCTTAACAACAATCACATAAGAACTCATCTGGGTTTCCATAGAAAAAAACCTAGCAACAAGCCAAATGCTCACCCACTTCTGATCCTTCACAAAAGGCCAAAACAACTAAGCCAACAGTATGCAAACAAGCACAAACCCTAGCATTAGCCACCTAGGGGGCAAGAGGAAAAACAATAGCCTTAGCAAAGAGGGTCCAACGACACTCAACCAAAGAGAACGAGACCAAAACAAAAAGACAGCTAGAGAGAACAAGGCCACATAGAACACATCAACAAAAAGAACCACAAGCCAAAAGACCACCAAAGGTAGAGTACCAATCTCAAAATGAACAAGAACACCCAAACCCCAAGAGGAACATGGGGTCCCAAATAGGATGAAAATTAGAAGGGCTAGCAAGAAAGAACACCAAGCAACCCTAACACTCTAGTTAGAGCCAGAGATGAGCCAAAACTCCCAATAACCAGCTAGAGGGAAACACCACCACTCCTAAGAGAGGGGACAGGAAGAACCCAAAACATTCCAAAAACAAAAAACCCCAAAAAAGATCCACCAAACAAGTGGCAAGTAGAAGCGAAGATGACCAAGAAGAAGCCAAAGGCATAATAGACCAACATGAAAAAACACCAAGCCTTCCTATTACACCGAATAGGAACAAAAAGAGGCCCATTCAGCAACTGGACTTCCACAAAGAAACCCCCACTCACCCATAACAAATTAGGTAGTGAGAAAAAAGGCAAGAAGGACACCCACACAACACCCTCAAGCTCAAGGGGTTTAGCAAGCCAACACCCCCAAAAATCGCAGCTAGTAGCCAAGCTCCATCTAGTTCACCGATGACCGCACCATCCTCGACCAAGGTAGAAAAAATAGTCATCCTCCATCCCAAAGACCTCCACCCAAACACAAAACAATCTGCCACAAGGACACCATTGCAACTATTGAGGCCCAGGAAGAAAGAAGGACCTAAATGCAAAGAGCATTTAGCCAAAGCCTAGATCATATCTCCATCATTGTCACCTTTGCCCTCACCATCCTCCTCTGCATTGTTCAAACCAGTGCTCTTACCTTGACTCTCATTGCTCGTTTCCATTCAAACCAACACTCCCTATATTAACTTTATAGTTAATATTTTATGGGGAAAAATAAATTTTATTTTAATGTTAAATTTTCTACGTTGAATTAAAAGTAACTTAGTATCAATAAAAACAAATCTATAATTTTTAATTTGAATTCAAGTGTTTTTGGAATAAAATATTATAAATAAATTTCATTAAAAAAAAAAAATTAAAAAATAAGAGAAAAGTGATACAAGAAAACAAAAATCAATAGAGGAAAGTAAAGAAATTTAAAATCTTAAAATAATGAATCAGAAAGAGGTCATGCCACCTCTATTAACCATTATCTTTGATTAAATAAACTCAAATGTAGTTTACCAATCCTCACTAATAATAGTTTGATATGTCTTTATCCTTTTCAAGGTGAGTTAAATTCTATTAATAAAATAATTTCAAGATATTTATCGTTGACCCAAAATATCCAAGATATCTATCCTTCACCCAAAAAATCCAAGATATTTATTTAAATTTAATTTCAAATCCAAATTGATGGAACAAACTCTTACATGTCATGTGACTTCCTCACGAACTTCAAAAATTATCGTCTAATTAACATATTTATATCAAAATAAAATTTTAACATATTTATATCAAAATAAAATTAAGTGATTATCCATGTCCAAATGGCCACCTATGAGTTTTTAGAAACATATAAAAGATTTCATCTTTATCCATGCCAACCCAAAATCCGAATTTCACTTTCAAAGAATAGGAAATTACCTTTTAAAGATTTCTTAAATATGCTACTTTCTAACAAATCCATCCAATCACTTTTCTAAATTAATTTAAAACATTCAAATAATTTGAATATAAGAATAAAAATTATTTTTCATACTTGGACACTAATTAGACACCAAATATTAAAGTTTGGACATCATGCATAATATTTATGAGGTAATCACAAGGGTGTGGAGGTTCACACATAAAATTCATTGGCTTATATGTGTGTAACCAATGTACATGAAAAATGAATAAGCCAATGAGAGTTAACTTAGAGAGTAGACTCAAATAGTTATGGAAAATACTACTATCCACACAGACTATCTTAATTATCTAACGAGTGGAGTAAAATAAAAATAAAAACTATGTTACCACTCTCCGAGTTAACTCTCATTGGCTTATACCTTTGTCATGTACATCGATTACACACATCAAGAAACATTGAATAATAATAGTAGAATGAACAATATTATAATCAAGGAGAAATAAATACACATACATATCTAGTATTTTAAATATGCATAGAATATATCTTAATAATATGCATCTCATAATTACATCGTAAAATAGATTATTAAATCTACAATGTTGGTACAATCTATGGTCTTATTTGATCAATGTACCACATGTGACCACTAACATTTGGAAAGACCAACAAATACGGAATATAACAAGTCAATCTACAAGATTAGAAGGTTGCATCCATATCTATCCTAAGCCAAGCCTAAAGCAATACAAGGAAAAGGGTGAGCTATTGTATAAAGAAAATAATTCAAATGAGATACTTTCTCTAGATAGATACATTGTCACAACTAGAGCATAACTTAATATCCTTCAATATAATAAGCAAAAAAATAATATGCATGCAATGATCAATAAGCAAACAAAGAAAAGATTTAGAATCTTTGGGATGGTAGTCTATTATATTATATTCACTAGGTTGTTTGATTGTTACATAGAATATAATGTATTATAAAAACATGCATAGAGGCTCCCCTATATAATTGTAAGGAGGTTAAGACCAAGATCAAT
Source organism: Sequoia sempervirens (assembly GCA_007258455.2). Taxonomy (NCBI): domain Eukaryota; kingdom Viridiplantae; phylum Streptophyta; class Pinopsida; order Cupressales; family Cupressaceae; genus Sequoia; species Sequoia sempervirens. The sequence goes on along the minus strand of VDFB02271358.1, from coordinate 1,246,276,285 downwards.
CATTAGGCTCAGAATCTCAGCTAAATATCACCTAACCTAAGAATTGGCTTACACATCATACTCAATAGCTTAGTTGTAGAAAATTGCATATGAACTGAAAAGGGGCATCTAGACCATTATTTATAGTAAATTTCCCAACCAACAATAATATTCCCCCAAAAAATAGAAGTTGAAACCTATGGGCTAAGGAAGTGGAAACTTCTTTAAGAATTCAACACAAATTCCTTTTTTGGTGGTTGGAGACTACCACATAGGTTGTGGGTACATTTTCCATTAAATTATATCATGTGTGTCATTGGCCTTGAATGTTGGATCAGCTCCTGTAAGAAATTTTAAATTTTGGCAAATAATTGATCCTACCAAAACTATTTAAGATTTGTGAGATGGATTATAGATTTCATGGAGGAGCAATGGATTTAAAAACTACATTTCCAAGGAGCATTACCAAGGAGATCTACAAGATGATGGACACATGCCCCATGGGTCATTGGATCAAATTTTGGTGGTAGATCAAATGGTGCACATTGATTTAGAGTGAGGTTGTTGCTTTCTCTTGTATTTATTCTCAAGAGTGATCCATGTGGTGTTACTTATAAAACAATATACCAACCATGTGTTGTTGTGAAAAGTGTGGCTTTCCAAACAAAACATCACTACATCAATCAAAATGGATTTGAATGTTGATGTGGATCAATAGTGTGTCATCAAGACAATCTTTATTTTCAAGGTTGAGAAACCCCACAAACTATTATATCATGATCTGGCTGGCACATTCAATAACATACATGCATTAAGATTTTAACTCCTTACCAAGTCATTATGAACATATGAGAATTACAAGATGGTTAGATAGAGGTGATCCATCAATTTCATGGGGAATTATTTTTCAAATATGAATGAGACAAAATGAATCAACTTCCTATAGTGAAGGACTCGCTACATAAAACATGCCCAATACATGTTATAAACACACTATTCTAATAAATTAATAATTTGAATGATAATATGACATATCAAAAGATTTATAAATCAAGGTCTAAAATCATAAATATATATCTAAAATCTCATAGCATCATATAGAAATAATAAACTTTAAAATATCTATAAACCATATATGATCACCATATGTAATGTAAAATTTCATGTAATCATCAAGGTAAGTGCACAAAGACAAGGGGTCAAAAAGTGGCTAAATATGTGTTTTACGTTGTAACATGCCCGTACTTCTAAAAGTGTATATGCACTATGGATTAGTTTTTATAGTCATAATGTATACGTGTTATAATACATGCATGTTATGGCTTCTACATATTATAACGTATACATGTAATTTTAAACTTTTGGAGATTCATCTTGGGCTTCAAATACATGTCTTACAGATAAAATATTATGTTTAAACTTCCTCATCATTAATTCTATATTTTTATATTGAATTCCATGAAACCACCACCAAAACATTAATCTACTTCATACCCTTTTAACCATATATTTTTTATATTGTTTAAATACATTAAGGCATTTATTTTTATCTCCTCTTACTGAAATCTTCATGTGCCTCAAATAAATATATTTTTTCATATATTTTTTTCCATTTATCCAAATTTGGAACAAAATTTAGACAATGTTATATGATATTTTCTCTACAAATTGATCTTTTCTATTTTCAATTCATCCCTTCTTGCAAAGAGCAAGTCTCTATTCTCCATTGGATTTGGGAGGATTCTACTATGGGATCTGGAGAGGATGGGACTAATTATAAATATCTTCTCATTTCTCATCAAAAGGTGAACAATCTTGGTATCAACCATATGACCAATTTCTTGCTTGAATTTCCATTACATAGCTATCTTTTGTTCACTCTAGCTACCTTTTTTTGAGTGAGGTATTACATTCATTGTGAAAATACTCTAGGTGTGATTTAAAATTATTGTATAAATTTTCATACAATTTGTAGGATTAGGGTCCAAATTGCAATGGGATAGGTGTCTATGAATTTGTTCACCTCTACTTCTTTGGGGCTACCTTTCACTTTAATCTATGGGTACAATTGAGGAGAAAATGTATCCTCCTCAATGTTGTAATTTTATTTATCCACAAAGAGGATATACTCAAATCATAGATCTAATGATCCTTAATCATGTCTATCTGCAAATCCCTAAGCTTGGAATCCAAGGATGACATTGTCTTCCTTTTGATTATCACAGGCTCTTTATAGGGGTGCATGAGGTGATGGAAAGTTTCTTTGCCTCACCTATTAATTATAAGGTGCAAAACTTTCTGGATAAGTTCCTTAGGATCTTATAGACTCAACTAAATTAGAAATAGATATAAATAATTATGTCATTTCCTAACTAAATAACCACTCTCCATTTTATAAGGACCTTCAAATCACAATGCAAGATTTATTGATCCTTAGGGTGTGCTCATTACTTAGTAGGGAGAGATTGGGATGAGGAGCTCCTCCATAAAATTTTACTAGTTAGACTTATTATGGTGAAGGGAATGTAGATAATCAATAGATCATACCCCTTAGTGGTGTGGCCAAATTTAGGCTTGATATCTAAGTAGAGTTTATGATATTGGTGGAGTATAATATGAAGAAGCAAGGAGAGGTATCTAAAGGACTTAGTGATGCCATATTTCTTTAGTTGGTAGAAAATTTACTCCTTAAGGTGTATTTAGAAATCCAACCATATGACTTATTCTAATAATGTAAAGATTTTATTTAGTCCTAACCCACTTGTGCATTGGACCCTATTTTACCCATCATTTATAATAAATCTAAGAAAAATAAAAAAGGGTATCCCCTTGGTCAAATTTCCTAAATATTATTCCTCATCATTCTATATATTCCCTACCAATTCTAAAAGTTATAAAAAATCAAAAAAGATTATAAGATAAACATTTTTTTATCATTTTCTACTATTTTTGTGGATTTTCCATTGATGTCAAAGGGAGAGAAAAGAACTCAAAATGTTGTATCTTTTAAGTAGCTCAAATGCTCAGGAACTTCAATTGTATCACATAGGGGGATTTTTGGATAAGTTTGTTTTGTATTGATGTGCTAGTAGCATTTTGTTGTTTGGTATCAATGACAAAGGGGGAGATTGTTGAACATATGTTGTCATTGATGTCAAAGGTGCAATATTAGAGATGTGATGTCAAATATGTTTACTAAAGGGTTAGCAAATCGATGAGAATTAAATGTAATTACTTCTATTATATCATGTCTAAGCATTTGAAATTAGGAAGCACTGTGACAAGTGGTATGATTAGTTGCAAGATTTTAATGTTATCATTATTGAAAAAAAGACAACTTGTGAAGATCTCTTGTAGCATGTTTGTAATATCATCTTGTATCTATTACAGTTGTTAGAGGTAGTCTAGAAGTGTTTGTAGTAGTATTATATGGTTTGTTGCTCTGTAGTAGAACATGCACTGTATCAAATTGCCATTATGTTTGGCTCAGCATTCTACCATTGTTTAATGTTATGGCTTGTTGTTTGGAATCAAAGTAAGGTTACTCATGATGTATCAATTTCCAAAGTTTTAGAGGTTGAGCTTTGGCAAAAAAAATGTTATAAGTGATAGAGTATAGTATGTGTTTTTTGATTGACTATAATTAATGTTTAAGTGTTTGTGCTAGAGAAGGGAAGTGTGCACCAACTAGAGGAAGTGTATGAGGGTAAAATAGGGCTAGTTTAAGTCAATGGAAGGAATCATGTGATGTTATCTTACATTGGAGGTAACATATTGGGATTTAGGACCAAACCAACTACACATTTCATATCATTTTATATTAAGAATTATCCTTGGTTGACATGGCTAATTACGAATGGTGTTAAATGGTTTTAGGCTAACATGAGACATTGTTAATATGTTGGAAAGGGTTATATTGTACATGATTTTATGTGTGATATTGAAGTGATATGTGTGTGTACTTCTGTAAATCATTAGAGGTTGTGTTTGTCTGTTGATTCAAGGAAAAATCTATATTATTTTGTAATGTTGAAGTCTTTGAGTTGGTGCTTAGTGACTTTTTTATAGGGGATTGGTGTCTCATGTGGGTTGGTTCTTGTAAATCAAAAATTGAGGAGATTGGTGTCTTTCTTTAATGTTGTAATTCTTGTGGGTTGGTGCCTGTAAATCAAAAATTGAGGAGATTGGTGTCTTTCTTTAAGGTTGTAATTCTTGTGGGTTGGTGCCTACAAATTCACTATAAGTTCTATATTAATTTTTGTGAGGCTAAATTTGAATAATAGCTCCAAGAAGTTTTTCTCATTGCAGTTTTTCACATTTTGGGTTTCCACATAAATCTAGTGTTCTTTGTGTGGATGTGTGGATTTGTATTGCTTAAATGCTTCATTATTAAGGAATTCAATCATTATTGCTTTGATGTGTTGGATTTTATATTTAGAGAAATTATTAATGATAATTAATGTTTGAAATTAGAATATTTTGATTCACCCCCCTCTCAATATATTGTGTGCCCTTCAAATAGGTTATAGGCTATTTTAGGAATAAAATAAATAGGTGAAGCTTAAGAGAGGAGAAATTAAAGTAAGACTAGGGTTGGGATAAAAATAATATAAGGTCATGGGATTAAAAAAAATGAATATAGTTCTTTATGTTAGGAGATTGTGACTAAAACAAAGATGAAAGCCTATTAAGGTCAAATAATTAAAGCTTAGGCTTTAATTGAGATATAATCTTAAAGAAAAAAAGAGAACTTATTTATATTATTAATTATCCTATGATGTTAAAGGAGAAGTGGGTCATAGGTTAAGAAAAAGTAAAGGTGAAAATATGTTCTTTGAACATTCAAGAGCTCATATTAATTTTAGTTTATTTAATGGGAAAAACTGAGCTCTGTTTTAAAGATAGAATCTTACTGATGTAGCCAAGGATAGGGTACCTTGCCAGGCAGCCCACCCTTGCAGCCAAACACTTCCAAATTCATCTCACATTTATTCTTTTACCAAGAAATTGAATTCTTATTCCAATTATCAATTCAATTGAAAAATTCAAATTGGCATACATAGAAGTGCACAAAAAAAATATTAGCATACCACTTTTTGAAATTTAATTTGAATATGCAAACAACTTTCACTTGCTATAAAAACTTATACATTTGAAGTTTTCAACTTCATCTACAAGAATATAGTTGGATCACAATTTATCTACCCATAATACCATACTAAAACTCAAGCTGAAATCCCAAAAGAAATCATTTTGAAATGCTAGAACTATGTTGTAGACAACCTTCTGACATACCACTTTGAAATTAATTTGAACCAACAGATGAAAATATTTTCTTCTAAAAACTTGTATTAATAAAGCTCCCATATTCATCTATATAAATGCATTCTCACAATATTTTTTCTACTAGCAACACTATGCTTAAATTCAACCCCAAAACTCCAAAAAAATCTATTTCTGGGCACTGGAACTATGTTGTAAACTTCATCAACATCTCATAACCTTTTCTCCACTCCTCAATCTAGTGCCCCTCTTCAAAATAAAAAAAGACTATGCAACAAGAAAGGGCCTTTTCTCTTTTTCCCCTTATCTCTTCACCTTCCTCTCCCCAATTTGATGTCCAGCAACTCAACCCAAGAAATCTAAAAAGAATCAAATTTATTTTGATTATGCATTTTATTTTCTCTAGCACAAACACCCCTTGACATTCTTCCACAAAGCTAAAGGTAGATTTTTCACCAAAGCTAAAGGTATTTTTTTCACACATGCAAAAAAGAGAAAAATAGAGAAAAAAAATTCTAAAAAATATATGTGCACTAGGTATTGATGTTCTTGTTTTAGCGAAAAAAAAATTTGATAAATACAATAAATACAAAACAAGTTATGTGTGATGGCATACGCCTACATCCATCTCATACTTATTCTAAATTTGAAAATTAATTTTAAAAAAATATGTAACAAAAAAGTATTAAAAAATATTTGTGCACTAGATATTGATGCTATACATCAAAATTTTAAAAATTATAATTTTATCCTTTCAATAAAAAAAACTTTATGACGGCATAAACGTCATTGTTTTAAAATATTATTTACTGTAAAAAATAGGTTATTAAAAGTTACGTTAAAAAATATATATATTTTTAATTTTTTTAAAATATATTTAGAATCTTCACACAAATCCTCACAAATAACTAGTTCACATCATCTACAATTTTTTAATGGTTTAGTTGCTATAGGTTTCATAAAGTGAAAATTTGGTGAAAATGTTGATTTCAATGTCCTACTTTGACCAAAAAGTGGGATACAATATTAAATAATGATGAGCCTAAATTTATAAAATGATGCCCTAATTTTTTAAGTCTAGTGCAAATAAAGAAGCTATAGAAAATAAAATAAAGAGGTGATAGCTCAAATTTTAAAGGTTTTTGGTGGCAAGGAGTGAATAGATAATTTTGGCATGTAACTACCTCTTGTAGTAGTGTTAGGAATATCTTCAAAGTATTTATTTTGTAACTAGGTAATTTTCATGGGCATATTAAATATCTTTGTTGCAAGGTGTATGCCCTTGGTCTCCTTGTGTTGTGAAGTGCAACGCTCGGGCTCGTGTCATGGCTTAATAGCCTCTCATGGATTCATTATTGCTAGTGGCTATATCAGGCATTAATAGGTCAATCTTTTGGTGCAATGGCATCTGTCTTTGCAACTATTGGTATTAGAGCTTGGGTCACGAGTTTGAACCCCTCACTTGCACTGGGGGGTTGTTGCATGGTATGCACCCTTGGTCTCCTTGTGTTGTGCAACACAGTGCTCGAGTTCGTGACATGGCTTAACCGTCTCTGGTGGAATCATTAATTCTAGAGGTTGTATTGGGCATTAATAGGTCAATACTTTGGTGCAACAACAACCGACTTTACAGCAGTCTTTTCAAATAAATATTTTTTAAGTTTAATACGTAAGGATGGATAGTTTCATTTTTTTTTTTAATTTGTAGGCTATGGAAGTTTCATTGTGTGTGGATATGTCGGTAAAAATTATCTTACATGTTGGTTGTGATCCTTTATTACTCTTTGTTTTCTCGTGTCTTCTCTATTTTTCACTTACTTTATTATACAAGCTCATTATGAGTTGAGGGAAGACATTTTGGGTAAAATCATATTTATTTTGTAATAGATTTATGTAAATTTTATCTAAACATGTAGCAAGCATTTTATGTAATCTTTAGACTGATGGCTTATGTAACTTTGTATCTTTTCTTCACTATTATAGTTTTTCTTAAAAAATATTATTCCTAATTAATAAAATTATTTACTACTTATGTTTATCTATTTTACTAGAAAATATTTTCTCTTTGTTTTTCATCTACACTCAAGTAGTCTTAGCCTCTATGTCTAGGACTTTTTATCTCTTTTCATTTTTTTTAACCTTGTGAGAATAAAAATCATGAAAACATTCCTTTCATCAATGTAAATGGGTTTTTTCATTACTACAAGTATATTTCTTCTCCATTTACTATCAAGTCATGTCATTGAAATGCATGCGCTATAGAAAACTCCTACTTTCTTGGTGCATCACCCTTGTAGATTAGGATGCATTCTTCTCTTTTCCCTTTACCCTTTTCTCTACAAGTGGTTACTAAGAGATTATTGTATATCACACAAGGACCCAACCTTTTAAATCTAAGAGGTTTTTTGTAAGTCAAGTACCACACTCACAGGCTTCCCATTTTTTGCTTTACATGAGCATTGAGTGCACCTAGCCAATTCAATAGATGGATAGAATATTTGAGCACAAATAGTTTTATGACACACCTTATAGGAAAAATACAAGGCTTCAATACTTTTATTTTATAAAGTGCAAATTGTAGTTCCATATTTTAGAAAACCATAAGAAAGTTATTAGCTCTTCAGAAAATGCATCACCCCCTAGTGAATCCACTATAGAACTCAATTCCCCCTATTTTAATTGACTGTGTCTAATCTAAAATCTATGTTACCATGACTATTCATCCAAATGTATGGAAAATCCAAGAAATCTATCATTTGCTACATGGGATTCTAGTGGTCATTATTGTTTCCATAATAAATGGACTATATTCTTCAATCTAGTTTCAGAGAACCACCTCATTACTAATGGAGATGGCTCTATGTCCTCTATTGATCACATGAAAGATGTGATAAATCTATGCAAGGTTCATGGCATCACAAATCAAATTGTTGCCCTCAAAATATTGGCTACATCTCTTAAGGGCAGGGTGTTTGACTAGGTTTGATCCTTAGCACCTATGTTTATTTTGAACTAGTATAGTTTGGAGATTCATTACACAAATTATTCAAGGAGAATATGGATAACTTCTATTTCATAAATCATCTAGCCACCATAAGAAGAGCTCCAACGAAATCCATGGACAATTTCAACTTTAAATTCAAGAGGACTTAGGAATGAATACATGTTATTGTGTGTGCTCCACCAAGTTCTATATGATAATTTAAAAGCTCTCAATCGTAAAGTAACTTTGATGATTAAAATGTTAGGGGGTAGAACCCTCCTAAAATCCTATAATTTTATTGTTAAGGTTGAGTAGGACCTTGTATTGACTAGAAAATTTTCTCGCAAGCCCATTGTCTACTTGCTTCCACCATATTGTAACTCCTCTCAAGCTATTTGAGTTAGCCCCATTAGCTTCATGAGAATGGCTAAGAAAATTAAATTTCCAAGCAACAAAGCATAAAAAAGCATGAAGGTATATTTTGTTGTTGTTTTTCTTCATAAAATTTGTTTAAATAATTATAATTTCAAAGCTAATCATACAAAGAATTATAAGAAGGGGTGACTATTTCTCTTACTCATCAATGACATATATATATATATATAGGACAATGAGTTGCTTGCAACTATCAAGTAGTTTTTATTTTGTAAATTTTATAACAACAATCTAGAGGTTCTATGTCATACTATGGTAGAGGTTATACTTCAAATTTCAATTCCATTTTAGTTTACAATAAAATGAAGGATGAATGACGATGAGTATGTATTTTTTTTTTAATTTGAGGTAGTGCATGAGATGTTATTTTAATTTCAAATTTAACGTAGGAGCATCCGGGCATATGGGCAATCCTCATCACCTAAAAAAAAATTGCTATCATTTTCTTTTGTAGGAAGTTGCATTTTGGTTCAGGAGGTGTCTTACCACACTCCCACAGATGGACATTCAATTCATATTTCATCTCTTACCGCTACCCTGGGATGGAACATGTGGAGGTTTGCAGTAGCATGGGGAAATTCACATTTCATCTCTTATTGCTACCTCGCAATGGAACATCTGGAGGCTCACGGTAGCATGAGGAAATCCATAAGCCGCTACCCCACGGCAGAGTAGTTGAGGATTGAACCGCAACCTCATAGTCATTGCTATGAATGGTTGTGGTCAATTGAAACTACTACCCCACAACTATTATGGAAAGGGTATGGCGGGTCTGTGGGATGCTTGGCAACCAGAGATCTATGATTAGATCAAGGGTGCAAATTCAAACTAGATACTAGAAGGGCAATAGTCGAATAAATTTAAATTTGGCGCAAATTGTAGAGGGGTCAAAATTTTGGAAGGTCAAAGGTTGGAGGCAGAGCAAGAAAATGCAAAACAAAGGGTTCATGTAAAACATAGGTCAAGGGCGAATTGCTAAGATTGAATTGGGAATGTACAAATTGAGTAGGAGATTCTTGTAATGGGGCATATTGACATGTAAATATAATATGTTGACAAATTGTAATAAAAATCTATGAATGCAATATTAATTTTGTTTTGTGATACTTGTCATTTTTATTTTCCTCTTGTTTGAGTAATTGATGCAAGATTGGTTAGCTTGATAAGGCCCACCTTTCTTGATCTACATCAAAATTTAAAAGGTCTTTCTTTTTTTTCCCACTTGACTTCATTCCAAAAATATTAAGGCACACTATTGGACTTACTTACATCTAGCAAGTTAAAGGTCCTTTGCGATTAATGACAAATGTAGTACAAATTTTAACTCTATTTCAAAAAATTGCATTCCATTCAAAATTAATACTTATGAGAATTTTAAGTTAAATTTTTCATTGTTCTGACATATAATGATATAGATCCTCTTGTAAGATAGATTGGTTAAATGGTTTAAATCCATTGCTTAAGGCTATAGTAGAGTTCAGAAAATGTCAAACTCATCAATACTTATACAAGCATAGGGAAGTAAAATAATGGCCTACAATTAAAAGAAGAAGAGAAGATGACGGAGCAGGTAGTAAGGAGCCTTTGACCTTTCTATGGAAAATTCACCATAGGTATTGAAGTAAAAGGATATAGGTAAGCAAAGTTCTAGCATTGAAGCAATACTTCATGTTAGTAGGCGTAGCATTGGGACCAACAATTTGCATGTGCAACCAACCTTGTATAATGAAATACCCTCCCATATAGGAAATCAACCCACCTATGTTGAAATATCACTAACATTGAGACACCTTTGTGGAAATTTTGTAGTGACCTATATTAGAAATAGAAAATGGGTGTGCTCGTGCTTAGGAAAGCATAGCATAAGGAGATGGAAATATTAGTGTAACAAAACGTAAAGGGACTGGATAAAATAAAGACTAACAAAAAATAAAAATATATGAAAGCCAACATGGTATGTTTAAATGCAGGCCTAATCAACAAAATGATTTCTAATGCTTGTGTGGAAATGGGAGGTACAAAGGAATGGCACAAGCATTCGTAGATAGAAGAAATAGGTTATTGTTAGTGTGGATCCAAACAAGGGATTACGTGGCGAAGCAAATAAAAAGTTAAAGGCCCACTAATGTAAAGCATAAGAGGGGCAAGATCGAAGAAATACTAGTATTATGAGGTCAAATTAAGAATACTTTAAGATTGGTCACAAGCATGTTTTAAATGGTCTAATAGATTCAAGGAGATTGGCACTTTTCATATGAAACATATTATTTCTTATGGTAGGCCACAAGCATATATCTAAAATGGTGCTAGTAGATACTTTTCATATGAAACATATATCTTAGGATAGATCACAAGTATATGTCTAAGCACATTTCATATAATTGGAATATAATACTTTATGAAAATGGTTAGTATTATTATGAATAATTTGTTGTCAATTTAGACAGTTCATTGTTTTTAAATATAATTATAGTTAATAGAAATCTCTATATCTTTTGAATGTTTTTAGAGGGCTTGTGTGTATGCAAAGGTTGAGTTGGTGCCCTTGGTTTAGTGATTGATCTTTACAAGTTTGAATATTATTTAGAGGTTGATTGATCTACATTGATAAAAGGTTTTACTATTTAAAAAGGAGCCTTCACTCTAGGCTCGTGGGGATGAAGGTGTGGAGGAATGATCGATAATACAACACAAAGTAACTTGGTAATATGATTCTAGATTTGAGATGGATGCATTGAAGAGAATACTTAAATAAAAAGTTTAATTAAAGTTTTCATTGTATTTTAAAAAAATTGCTTGCATATATCAAAAGTGAGACTTAATAGTCATAGATGTGCTTGTATCTAATGATTTATAATGATGAACATAGGAGTTGGAGGAGCATTTTGGCTTGTCAAGATGAAGAGCCTCATAATCATTAATTCAAACACTTTTATAATTTATAGGAAACTTTGTAAATTTTGAAGAGAGAAAAAAAAAGCTCATTTGAACTATTGTCCACTACCAAAGGTGGTCCAAATACTGCACTTTCATCACCATGAATTGCAATAGTTCCATGATCTACTTGACTCACACTGGTCTATGGTTGAAGTTGTTGTTTAGTATTTGAACTCCCATTTAGTTCATTGAATCTATCAACAAAGAATTGATCAGCAAGCACATCAGTATTGTTGAAATTGCTTAATACACTATGGGGTTCATCTTCCTTGTACATGTGTTGAGAAACTGTTTGCATTGAAGGAAAGCCAGAAGTGTATTGAGGAATAACTTTATTTCTTGTCATGGCTGCTTTAAAAATGCCTTCCCTATTGCCATCTTGCAGATTCAAATGGTCCATGGTGCCTATATACAATGTTACTTGATTATTCCCAGCATCGTGATGCTTTCTCTAATGCATAATGGCTTCAATTGACAAAGGCGAGGCAGAGGATAAGGTTGATGCACCATCATCACAAGAGCAGGTCACCCACTGTGATTCAACATTAACTATACCTGTGTTGTTCCTCCTCTTCTTCTTTACAGGATCCATGCTTGCTTAGTTGATTTTGCGGGTTGAAGATAGTTTGGTCACACTTCCAATGAATTTGAGGCTTGAAGAATTCTCATTTGTGGAGTTACTAAGAGCAGGAGAAGTTTAAGTCATGATTTTGTTTGTTTTATCTTATATTGAAGCTTCAAGTCTTGTAAACCCTTATACTTTTAATTTTAATACAATCTTCTCAGCTTCGATCCCTTATTTATCAAAAAAAATATAAAAATATTGACACAAGAAATTGAAACTCAACCTATACCTACATAATCAATTAAAATTTTGACAAGAAATTCTCAAGTTTAATATTAACTTTTGATCAATATTAAAAAATGGAGTCACCTTTTAAAATAATCCCTATGAGATATTTTTATGTATGCCTAGTATTTTAATAGAATAAAGGTGAGCATAGTGGTGAAATTCAAGAGGGGAAACTTGGTGAAAATAAAGCAAAAGTGAATAATATCAACTTTAATGTTAGTATTAACTGTAAAATTGACATTTTTTCTTGTCGTTTTGCAATATTACATGAGAAGTGGGATTTATAGGTAAATCAAAAAGTAAGTGTCCATAAGCATACCAAAAATATTGGAAAGATGTTATTTGTCATGAATATTTATGACCTTATATTAACTTTATAGTTAATATTTAATGGGAAAAAGTGAACTTTAATTTAATGTTAAAATTTCTACCTTGAATTAAAAGGAACTTAATATCAATAAAATGAAATCTATAATTTTTAATTTGAATTCAAAGTGTTTTTGGAATAAAATATTGTAAAATAAATTTTGTAAAAAAATCAAAATTAAAGAAATAAGAGAAAAGTGAGACAATAAAATAAAAATCAATAGAGAAAAACAAAGAAATTTAAAACCCTTAAAAATAATGAATCACAAAGAGGTCCTACCACCTCTATTAACCATTCTCTTTGATTAAATAAACTCAAATATAGTTTACCAATCCTTTGATATGTGTCTATCCTTTTCAAGGTGAGTTAAATTCTACTAATAAAATAATTTCAAGATATTTATCCTTCATCGAAAATATCTAAGATATTTATTCAAATTTAATTTCAAATCTAAATTGATGGGACAAACTCTTACATGTCATGTGACTTCCTCACAAGCTTTGAAATTATCATTCAACTAACATATTTATATCAAAATAAAAGTAACTAAGTATCCATGTCCAAATGGCCACCCATGATTTTCTAGAACATAGAGAAGATTTCATTTATATCCATACCAACCCAAAAGCCAAATTTCACTTTCAAAGCATAAGAAATTACCTTTTAAAATTGCCTTAAATATGCCACTTTCTAATGAATCCATCTAATCATTTTTCTAATTTAATTAAAAAAATTCAAATAATTGAATATATGAATAAAAACCATTTTTCATGCTTGGACATTAATTAGACGCCAAATATTAAATTTTGGACATCATGCATAATATTTATGGGGTAATCACAAGGGTGTGGAGGGTCACACATTACTCAAATAGTTTTGGAAAATACTAGTATGCACACAGACTATCTTAATTATATCAACTGGAGTAAAACAATAAATAAAATCCATGTTACCACTCTAACTTAACTCTTATTGGCTTATACTTTTTTATGTACATTGATTACACACATCTAAGCCACGTTGAATAATAATAGTTGAAGAGGAACAAAATTATAATCAAGGAGAAATACATACACATACATATCTAGTATCTTAAATATGCATGGAATATATCTTAATATTATGCATCTCATAATTACATCATGAAATAGATTCTTAAATCTATAACATTGGTATAACATTTGGTCTAATTCAATCAATGTGCTACATGTGAACACTAACACTTGGAAGGACCAACAAGTGTGGACTATGACCAAAAAGTCAATCTCTAGGATTAAAAGGTTGGATCCTTATCTATCCTAATCTAAGCCTAAATTAATGGAAGGAAAAGGGAGAGATATTGTAGACAAAAAATAATACAAATGAGAGACTCACTCTAGATAAATATATTATCAAAACTAGAGCATAGCTTAATAGCTTTTAATAAAATAATCAACAAAATAATATGCATGCAATGATCAATAAGCAAAAAAAGAGAAGAGCTAGAATCTTTGGGATGGCAACCTATTATATAATATTTACTAGGTCGCTTTATCATTACATTGACTATAATGTCTTATAAAAGCATGCATAGAGGCTCCCCTATATAACCGTAAGGAGGCTAAGTCTAATATCAATCATTAGGCTCAAAATCTCAACCGCATATCACTTGACCTAAGAATTGGTTTACACATCATACTCAATAGATTAGTTGTAAAAAATTGCATCTAAACTAGAAAGGGGCATGCAAACCATTACTTATAGAAAATATCCCAACCCAAAATAATATTCTCCCAAAAAAATAAGTTGAAACCTATGAGCTAACTAAGGAAGTGGATATTTATAAGAATTCAAGACCTTAAATTCCTTTGTTGGTGGTTGGAGTCTACTATATAGGTTGTGGGTACATTTTCTATTAGATTATATCATGTGGAACAACGTCTTGGAGCTCTAGATAGGTGAATTCCCATTGCAATGTTTCATGGAAGACACAAATTCATTAGCAAATATTAGATCAATTTTTGTAGGAAATTTCAATTTTGGCAAGCAATTGATCCTACCAAAACTATTTAAGAGTTGTGAGATGGATTGTAGATTCTATGGAGGAATGATGAATTTAATAACTACATATCCAAGGAGCATTACCAAGGATATCTACAAGATGATGGCCGCATGCCCCAAGGATCACCAGATCAAATTTTTGTGGTAGATAAAATGGTGCACATTAATTTAGAGTGAGGTTATTGCTTTCTCTTGTATTTATTCTCAAGAGTGATCCATGTGGTGTTAGTTGTAAATCAATGAACCAACTATATGTTGTTGCGAAAAGTGGTGCTAATATCACTACATCAATCAAAATGGATTTAAATGTGTGATGTGGATTAGTAGTGTGTCATCAAGACTAAATGTTTATTTTTAAGGTTGAGAAACCTCACAAACTATTAGATCATGATCTGGTTGGCACATCCAACAACATACATAGATTAAGATTTGAACTCCTTACCAAGCCATTATGAACATATGATAATTGCAAGATGATTAGATAGAGGTGATCACCCACCAATTTCATGGGGAATTATTTTTCAAATATGAATGAGAAAAAATGATTCAACTTACTATAATTAAGGATTTGTTACATAAAACATGCCCAAGTACATGTTATAAACACAAATTCCAATAAACACATTAATGATTTGAATGATAATATAGCATATCACAAGATTTATAAATCAAGTTCTGACATCATAAATCTATATAAAATAAACTTGAAAATAAAGTTCTAACATCATAAATCTATATAAAATAAACTTGAAAATATCTAGAACCATATATGCTCATCATATGCAATGTAAAATTCCATGTAATCACATGGGTAACTGCACAAATACAAGGGGTCAAAAAGTGGCTAAATATATGTTTAAAGTTGTAACATGCTCACACTTCTAAAAGTGTGTATGTATTACAGTGATTTTATAGTCATAATGTATATATTTTATAATACATGCATACTATGGCTTATACACATTAAACTTATATATGTAATATTAAACTTTTGTTTTTCTGTGTTTTAAATAATCCATGCACATTATGTATGTTATAATTCAAATTATGAAAATCCTACTTATTAGGCCTAGATTTCCAATCTTAAGGGTTAGAGATTCATCTTGGGCTCCAAATACTTGCCTTAAATACAAAATATTATGTTTAAACTTCCTCATTATTTTTACATGTTTTATATTGAAATTCCATGAAACCACCACCAAAACATCAATGTACTTGATATCTTTTTAACCACATATTGTTTCTATAGTTTGAATACATTAAGAAATTTATTTTTATTTCCTCTTAGTGATTTTTTCATGTGCCTCAAATATATATAATTTTTAATATATTTTGATTCATTTCATCCAATTTTGAAACAAAATTTAGACAAATGTTATATGATTTTCTCTACAAATTGATCTTTTCTATTTTCAATCCTACCCTTCTTTCAAAGAGTCAATCTCTATTCTCCCTTGGATTTGTGAGAAGTGTAAGATGGGATTTGGATGGGATGAGCCTAATCATAAAGATCCTCCCATTTCTCATAAAAATATGAATGGTCTTGGTCTCTCACCCATATGGCCAATTTATTGCTTGAATTTCCACTAAGTAGCTATATTTTGTTCACTCTAGTTAAATTTTTTGAGTGAGGTATTACATTCATTATTCAAATCCTCTATGTATTATTTTAAATTCTTGTATAAATTATCATACAATTATATGATTGGATTCCAAATTACAAATGGCCTAGGTGTCTATCAATTTGTTTGCCTCTTTTTCTTTGGGGCTCCTTTTCACTTCAATCTATGGGTACAATTGACAAGAAAATGTATTCTCCTCACTGTTGTAATATTATTTTTCCAAAAAGAGGATATATTCAAATCATAGATCTAATGACCCTCAATCATGTCCAATTGCAACTCCCTAATCTTAGAATCCAAGATTTTTCTTGTCTTCCTTTTAATTATTACAAGCTCTTTATAGGGGTGCATGAGGTGATGAAAAGTTTCTGTGTCACTAATATTGATAACAAGGTGCAAAAATTACTAGATAAGTGCCTTATTATCTTGTAGAATCAGCTAAATTAGTAATATAGATTGTTAATTATGTCATTTCCTAACTAAAGAATCACTCTCTCTTGTACAAGGACCTTAG
The DNA here is from genome assembly GCA_007258455.2 of Sequoia sempervirens. Taxonomy (NCBI): domain Eukaryota; kingdom Viridiplantae; phylum Streptophyta; class Pinopsida; order Cupressales; family Cupressaceae; genus Sequoia; species Sequoia sempervirens. The sequence goes on along the minus strand of VDFB02271358.1, from coordinate 1,246,259,272 downwards.
GATAAGAATGCAAGATTTATTGATCCTTGGGGTGTGCTCATTATTTAGTAGGGAGAGAGTGGGATGAGGAACTCCTTCATGAATGTTTACTAGTTAGGTTTATCTTGGGGAAGGGAATCTACACAACTAGTAGATCATACCCCTTAGTGGTGTGGCAAAATTTACGCTTGAGATCTAGGTAGAATACGATATCAGACCATAATATGAGGAATCAAAGAGGGGTATCTAAAGAACTTAATGGTGCCATATTTCTCTAGCTAGTAGAAATACTCCTTAAGGTGTATTTATAAATCCAACTATAGGACTCATTCTTAAAATGCAAATATTTTCTTGAGTGCCAACCCACTTGTACATTGGACCCCATTAATTTACCCATCATTTATAATAAATCTGAGAAAAATATAAATGGGTATCCCCTTGATCAATTTCCTAAGTATATTTCCTCATCATTTTGTATATTCCCTATCAAATGCTAAAATTTACAAAAATCCAAAAAGGCTCTAAGATGTAAGCATTTTTGATCATTTTCTACTATTTTTGTGAAGTTGTAAAGTTTATGTGAACTAATCAACTTCTTCTAATTGCCTACATCTTGGCTTGACCACTAATATCACATGGTATCTTTTTTAATTCTATCAATCCCTTTCATTCCATCATTTTCCCTTATTTCCTCCATTTACATGGTTTCAAAGGACTTTTTTTTTTTTCCCCTCCCAATGTCTCATCTTTTGCATCCCCATATTTTCTTGTTATTTGTTGTGTAGACTTGTAGAGTTCCAATGGCCATCTAGAATTCTACTTTCCTTGGATAACTCTCGCTGGAAGCATTCATCACTTTTGAAGAGTTAATGATGCTTTATTTCTCCTTTCTTATGTGCATTTGATCCTAAATTGGAGAAAAAAAGGGTTTCAGACGAAGCATGGACCATGGAAAACAAGTATGGTTGCTTGTATCTGTAGTTCCACATTCACCTACTTGAGATTTGGTTGCTTCATGGGTTATCCATACATGTTCCCAAGACACCCTAATGACAAGATTGTCTTGATGGAGCTTTGTAGGCAGATAATGGTTATCCATAGCAAGCAAATAGAATCACACAAAGTAGGCTTTAGGTTTCCTCTCACGATTGGTAGGTATTCCATTCAAACATCTCCAAGGGATAAGGCCATACAATTTGAAATGTAGTGGGTTACCTTGAAGACTTTCAAAATAAGGAGTGATTTTGACTATTGTAGGATGAAGGACAAAATTCAAGAAAGCTAATACCCATGTGCATAGAATTGAAGATATTTTGGTAGATCAAAGGACAAATGAAGAGATAAGAAAAGTGGACTACTGTCAACTAACTCTAGAACAAATTGAAAATCTTGATTTGGTGGATATTCTTGAAGGTATGGAGGATGATGGAAACATCTTAGACCTTGCTTATGAGAGGAATAATGTTGTAGGATCTCCTTTAACAACCATCCAATGGTCAAAGAAAGAAGTAACATCAATCAAAGAAAGGTTTGAACCAATTCTTGCTAACACAAATGTATGGTTAGAGGAGAAAGGGATTATTTTTAAACGCTTTACTACTGGATCAGAGGAGGAGGAACCTAAAGGTCCTACAGGTAAAAAATTTGAGTTGAGGATGAAGAAAAAGGATGATGTACCTAGTTCAAGCATGACCTTTAGGCCAAAAATCAAGTTTGTTGTAAAAGGAAATAAGGTTCAAGTGGCTGAAGGACTACCTACTGTGGCGGAAGAGGCATCAACCTAGAAGGAAGAGCAAGAAGAAGAAGAACATGAGGAAGAATGAGTGTCTCCTCAAGAGAATATCTTTGATAAATCACTTGTCTCCTCTTCTCCCATTGCTACTATTGTGTCTGCTCCCACTCCTACCACTATTTCTATTAGACAATCTTTACTTGTCACTACTAAGGCCATTCCTACTATCATAGTTACTCCTTCGGTATCCATTCAATCAATTCATTCATCCCCGTCTTCATGGTCAATTTTTGATAGTACCAAATATGGTTTGGAAAATATTCTAGGGTCCCCCACTTCATTTTCAAGTCTTCCATCACCTTCATTTGATGTGACCTCTTAGTCTGATTTGAAACAATATATGATTGAGACTGTTCAAGTTATAAGTGTAGAAATTCTTGCTGCAATTTTGACTGACACTTCTCCTATTGTAACAACTTTTGTGAGTGTAGCTACATCAATTCAAGCCATGAATATTGGTCTAGAAGAAAGTTCTTCTCCACTTCCCCCATTCTTTTCATCCTAGACACCAAAAAGGAAAAAGAAAGTAATCTCTCTAGATGACTTTGACTTTGCACAATTGGCACTTGTAAAGGAAAACTATAAGAAAAAGGCCAAGACTCTTTCTAGGTTTTTAGTGGATAAAGCAGGAAACATGATGCAAAAGTTGCACAACCTCCTCTAGATAGGTCAATTGAGAATGTGGATATTTTTGAAGATTTAATTACAAGAGTTGAGTTAGGGAAGGTGACTTATGAAAGTGCTAAAGTATATGTACAAGCTACTTTGAATTCTCTCATCAAGAAATGTGATGAGGTAAAGAAGAGTAAAGATCAATACAAGGCAAAAGCAGAGCAACTAACTTTGGTGTTCAAGAATATTACCTAATCTTTAGAGTCAATAGATCCTATGGCCATAAGTATTAAAGAGAAAACTATTCAAAAAGTGAGGAAGGTACATTCAAGAGGTAAAGCAATCAGTGACTTTTTGGATAGAATGATAGCATAGGGAACACATCTCCTAAGATCTTCTGTAGAGAGGATGGGAAACATGGAAAGCATAAGACCAAATTTAGATAAAACTTCTGATACATTTTCCCAAGAGCGGTAGGAAATAGAAGAGAGTCTGGAAGCTTGGATCAAGATGAAGAAACTATTGAGCTTGATACCTTGGTGGAAGTTGGGATAATTCCCAACAAAGATATGTTTGTGGAAGTAAAGGAAACAATGATACACAAGATCAATATCATCAAGGAATTAGTCAAGGACTTGCGAGATGCTTGTGAGGTTAGTGAAGACAATGATTTGGACATTTTATACAAAATTGAGGAGCTACCTTGTAAACTACTTGATGATAATCAAAAAATCCTTTCCTTAGATGAAGTTGTTCAGGAGTTCACATCTGTGATCCAAAAAGAGTTTGAAGATCAAGCCTTCTTAGTGGCTTCAATGGACAAATTGATGGATATTCAATTAACCCTAGATAACCTCAAGGTGTATTTAGAGAGGCATGAAATAGCTGGTAACATTGTGAAGGATTCAATCATAAGACTCCTTGCTATCTCCAAGCATATTTTGGGTCCAAATAACGAAGAAGTTCAAGCAATCATGAAGAAGTATGAAGATATTTTGGATAAAGGAAGCGAAGAAAGTTGAATGTACCTTAGTTTATTTTTCAATATTTTTCATGCTTTATGCAATTATTTTTTGATATTTTACATGTATTTTCCCGAAATGTAATTACATGTAAAAACAAAGAAGTCCTAAATCAAATCAGACTCTCTTGTTGAATAAGTCAAATTAGTTATTTCTTTCCCAGATTAACTCTCAACTCTCCTCTATAAATATGAGGGAGTTTCTTTTGTAATGGACCTTTGATCTTTTGAAGAAAAAAACTACCATTTTGAAGAGAATATTTGCAACCTTTGTGTTGAATGTGCAAATTGAAATTTGATCAATAAGAGAAGCAGATTGCCTCCAACCTTTTCTTTGGAGCATGATTGTTGTATGTAAGAATTTTCTTATGTCTCTCTTATCATATTATCTTGAAATTGGTTTATAGGTGGCATATTATGTCATTATTAAAGGGAAATTCAAATTTGATATTGATAGAATTTTTTCTATCATATTGTATGTGGAGATATATGTTTTGTGTGTGAATTTGGTTGAGAACTTGAAGTCTAATTTGTGTTGTGATTGTTAGCTATATTCTTGTGAATCTTTGGTGTTGTTCATTGATAGTCTTTGAGCTACAACTTACTACATAGGTTACTCTTTGGAATCATCTTTGGGAATAACTTGGAGTCTTTGAGTTTTAAATTGTTGTCATTGTTATGTTTGAACCATCATCGAAAGTGAGAAAATACTTTTTGTATTCATGGATTTTCTAAGTTACTATCGTTTGTTGGTACCATTCTTGTTATTCTTATGTCTAACAGAATTGGTTATCGGCTATGGTTTCTCCAACTAGTGTTATTTAATTTATTACTTATTGTGAACATCAAGGTCATTAGTGTAACTCATTTCCCTTATTCTGAAAAAAGAGAATATGTTGATGGAGACATCTCCATGGATAGTTACATAGTGTACATAATATTAGTTTAATTTCTAGTTGATTTAGTGAGCAATAAAAAGGGAGCCTCCCGTTTTATGAGAGGAGATATTAATTTCTCAGCATAGTTGTGGTTGAAACTACCATTTTGTAATTGTTAAAGAAATTACAAAATATTCACCCAACAATATTCTAATTTTTTTGCTAACTATTTCTTCCTCTTATATACTTATAGGGTTTGTCCAAACTTCTTCGCATTCCCTTCTTCCTCCAACCCTCTAGTTCTTATCCTCTCCCAATCCACACAACCCTCATTCCCCTTCCATATTTCCATTTTTGTATAGTTGTGGAGTTAAAAAAACTTCTTACATTTCCCCTTTATTTCCTCCACTTCCCTCCTCTAGTTTCACATGTATTTTTCATCCTTTACAATCCCTCCTATGGAATGATTTCCACCTCAAAACTTCCAAACATCTAGTTCCTTGACACTTTCCCACACTTGTTTCACTCCCAGGGGATTTTTGCAAAATCTTGTTATACTTCTATAATTCCTCTAGTTCTTCCACCAATTCCTCATTTTTTTCCTACAATCCTTCCAAGCACTTCATTTACTCATTTTTTCCCTTTTCCAAGTTTCAATGGACCTCCACATTTTATTTCCATGTCTATTAATAGAAGTCAAATATAGTAATTAGTGGTGTTTTGGTAAGAAACATTATGTAGGAATAATTTGATGGGATGTCAACCAACCCAAACTAATAGCTACACTATTTTTGAGTTATTAAAGTCTTCAATATATGATCTAGATCAAAAATTCTCTGGAAATGGTTGATTCATCTCTAACAATGTTTCCATTATGGTGTAATTTGATGGGCTATCAACCTGCCCAAACTGACAAGTGTTTTATTTTTTAGTTGTCAAGGTCTTCAAGATATGAACTAGATCAACAATGATTGATTCATCTTCTATAACAGTTCCATTATGTCGGTGCATATGATTATAGGTCTCAAATCCTAAAGCTAGGTGTCTCTCTGAACACACATGTATCAAGCATAGAGAAAAAACATTTAACTTATGATCAAGTAGGGAAACATTGGACCAATTTAATAAGGAAAATAAGACTTTCATCAACTTCAAGCCTAGATATACCTAAGGGAGCTTCCCTAGAGGTATCATGAATAGGATTAAATATAATTGAAGATGGACAAGTGGATACATTGCTGCAATAACATCCAGTGTATGCATGATCCCAAAAAGTTATCACTAGGCCAAAGACTACCTGGTATTATAACCTATATTAATATAATAAGCACATCACTACATAATAATAATGTTGGGAATGTACAATATGATTCTCCAAAGGTAAGAACAATTATCGATTGTTAAAGATGTTTTCCCTAGTTGAGATACTAAACCATGAGGTGCATACAAACTACTTCCTACTCCTAATCTATTTGTGAACAATGTGTTCATTCAAAACATGCATGGTAAATCATTGCTTCTAGTACTATTTCCTATTTATTAGGCTATAGATTCCAAGCACACCACAAAGAAAAATAAATTAAAATCACAAAGGAAATTGAGCTATGTATACACATACACCACAAATAATTATAGAATTTTCTATGTAATGAATAAATAAACATTAAAAAATCTTGTAATGCATTAGAATGTTATCTAATTCATCAAATATTCATTACTTTCATACTATAAAACTAGTAAGAGGAAACCCTAAGCTAGAACTTCCCAAAAGATATACAAATGGAACCATGGAGACATTCCACTATGTAATATTAATTAATATTATTAACCTCCTCAATATTTATAAATATATATTGCTCTAATGGTGACTACACTTGTAGGATTTGAAACCCTATAAGCCTCTTTGGCTTGCAATTGCATGGAAATACAAAATGACTCCCTTCTTTCTAGAAAGTGAGCTAGTATATATGGTGCTTCATTGGCTTCCCTATCACTTTGGGAATCAAGGAAGAATTGGTAGTCAATATATGACCCATGCAAGGTGAGATTAGATCTCATGAAATCTAGTGAAATGATATTTTAGAGATTGTTTAGAAATCATATGTGTCAAAAATAGAACCATCACATTAGTGTGGCATGGAATGACTTGTCCTTTATTGCTTGAAGTACTTTAAGTCTACACCCTCAATATGGAAAAATGTTTCTAGATAGGGAAATCCACTTATAAAAATGGTAACATTAAATCTAATCATTAATGGTGATATGGGTCATGTAAATAGGCAAGTGAGATAGAATAGTGCAAAATGTAAGAGTTTAAATGTTTCAAATATTTGGGTTAGGAATAACTCATAACCAATAATATTATTGAGAAGTTAGATATTGAAAGTAACCAAGAATCCATCCCTTAATACATTCAAATAAGGATAAGTTTGAACTAACGATCATGGGGATTGGGCATCTTGATTGATGTTTCTTAGATGATTGGATGAGATGATTCTAGATTTCATGGACTTATATGATTGATAATGAAATCTCAAAATATTTTATGCATCTACGATGACACATGATTTTGTGGATAGAGGATGGACGAGTGAAAGGAAGATGGGAAATATAAAAACTAAGATGGATTAATATTGTCAAAGTAACTTCATGTCCAAAGAGAAACCTATTATTTTTTATAGCACTCCAGTGTTATGCACCACAATATAATGGATCATGATGATTATGTGCTATGTGTATATAGAATGACACAAAAATAAACAAGCTATAGATAATACAATGATCCAAAGGATACATTATCAAGGCCTGCCATCATATAAAGGATGAGGGTTACCATGATGGTGTGATGTATGGAGAACTACAAATATAGCAACAAACAAGCATAAATGCATGTAAACAACTAATCAAAAACCTACAAACACACATGAGGAAATCTAATATAATTGTTGAAGCCAAGATAGTTAGATGGGGAGATGAATTGGCTTATTAGGATCCAATGATTAGGGATGAGTATTTGATTAGAATTTATTTGGCTGAAGTTATGAGATATATATTAATTTGATTATGACAATGATATCATTGTTAATTATGAGAACAACACAAGGATAGTATCATTAACAATAAGAACAACATGAGTAGTGGTAATGATATATATTGATGATGATAATTGGATAAATTTAGGATTAAACATAGCTTGTAGAAATACAAGGAACATATACTATGAATTTTTTGGATTGATGCAAGATGTTGAATGAGGCATGCTTGAATTTGGAGTTGTTGCACATGGATGAAATGTTTTAGGGGTCATGCTTCAAATTTGGATTATTATGGGTTATGTGTTTTCTTTTGGTTATTGCTTTGATGGTGGAACCAATGGCAAGGAATAACAAAGCTAAGAGAAAAGGATGAAGGTAGTTTGAATAGAATGGTTGAGGGATTGGAGGGGGTGGAGAAGAGATGGATTAATGGAGGGATTTAATGGGATATTTCTAAGGAGTATATTGTAATGCATAACATGTTTTATCCAAGATACAAGATTGGATAGTGATCTATAGGAAATTATGTGATGTTAGATGGTGTGTGGTCAAAGGATGGGTATGTCAAGGGCTTTCTAAAGTATGCATTAATTTTGTGCCCCCAATCCTTGTTAAGTTCAAGGCAGGTAGGGAATATGGATGGGGCATGACTAAATAGATATTATGGATGGGTATAATGAGATGACATGACAAGAGAGATAAGTATGGTGAAATGGATGAGGAAACTTACCCCTAATTGCAAGGTTTACATAGCTAGTTGATTTATACATGATGCCCATGAATGATTTTTTGTCAAGGTACTTACTCAAGATGCCACAAGAAGTGGTTTTGACCATTCGATAAATTATTTTTCTTTAATATTTTTTAATTTTTTCTAGTTCTTTTATTTGTTATATTTTTGAGCTCTTCAGATGTCCATAGCTTTAGGTATCGAGTGCATGGTTGTATAATATCATTGATATAGATTCATATATCATGATGTGAAAATAATACCCTACCTTGAAAATTATCTTTGATAAAATGATTGCACCAATTATATATAATTTGTAATTATGGTGATGCTCTTTAATAGCTAGGTTGATCCTATCTAAACATAAACATCTCGATAAAGTGTGATCATAGCTCTTATGGTAGAGTTTTGTTGTGAAGATGTTGTGGATTCTAGGTTTTGGGTTGGATTTAGGATGATAATGTATGGGTTTATCTTGCATGTTTGAGAATTGGGATTTGGATTACAAATATTGATGTCTGGATCTAGGCGTGGTGGATTGGATTTTAGATTAGGGGATTTCAATAGACATAGATTTGGATTGGAGATTGGCCTTATGATTAGGACCAAAAATATTTTTAGATTGTGACGTGTCATATGGTAATTGTGAACATGGTGTACACCTATTGTATATAATGTGTAGCTTTTGATTGGTGGCTTGCCTTTGATGACTCGCTTTAATTGGATTTACTAATTTAATTTTCTTTGGGATCCATATTACTCTTTTTCTTTCTTCTAGATTATCTGATGCATGTAATTTTTGACATTTGTTTATATTTTGTGTTTGATTTAGATTTTATTCCTTTTTCTACTTTAGTGATTTATTATAATATTTTTCTTCATGGGAATGATTTACTTTGAATATTGGATGATGTTGCTGGTCCCAATAAAGGGGTTTAGGATGTTGGTAGTGAGAGTTGCTAGCAAAGATGAAAGTGGTATGGAAAATAAGGTGTATTGTTAGAGGAGCTACAAATGGCCTCTATGTTGATGCTTTTATTAGATATGATTTCCCCAACTATCATTGAGGTATCATCATAAGATTGATTTCTTGGATATGTGTAGCCAAGACCTTGATACCCATAATTTTCATATACTAATACTAGCTTGATAATGCCTTGTTCATGAAGGCCCAACCCCTTTCCATTGTAGCCCATGCTTTGAAAAAAATTGTATTTTATGGGATATTTTTCACTTTTGAAATAGGATGAAAATACATCTTTAGACAACCATGACTTAGTAGAGGGGTCTCTTTTCTCTTCTATGAGAAGGCTAAAGTAGATGAAGGTGGTTGAACTAACCTTATAGGATGTGTAGACACCTAAAATTTGACCTTACCCAACCGCACCTGATTTTACCCTATCCCAAGCCATTAATTAAATAAAAAATTATTATTTATCTAATTATTTTACACTTCACTTGATCCCATTAATTAATTAATTAATTATTCTACCCTTCACTTGATATCATTTAATTTAATTAATTTCACATTCATCCCTATCCTTATTCATTTAATCACAACCCATAAACTTGTTCACATGGATCACAATCTAAAATCACCGTCATGTGACAAGTGTCCCTTTCACATGACTAACTAAGACCTTATCTAGATTCATTGAACCTAAACACCTTCCTAAAATTCAAACTAACTTTCCATCTCATCCATTCATTTCACATCACACCTCTTAATCCTAACTTTTCCCTAAGCCTAATCCTAAACCTAGACCTCATCACTCATGTGACACTTGTGACATGACTACATTGTTAAGCCTAACCCTAATCCTCGTTTAGTCTTAGCCATCCATCATCAATCTATCCTAGTCTTTGATTTTACCTCTTGATAATTCTATAACTATAGGCTATCATCTTTCATCATCAAACAAGTCTATTTTTTTAACCTTATGTTCCTATTTTTCCATCTCATTATTACAATCATATCAAGGTTATGTTGGTTTATTGATAAATCTGCATCATATCTCAATCTAGAGCAAATAAAATAGAACTAGGGTGAATTATAATTCAACTCAATTTAGGATGATGGATATTATTTGAGGTATACATTTGATTACTTGCATTATTTTATGTTTTTTTTCTTTATTTATTTTTCCACACCTTCAAGATGATTGTGCTTTCTCCTTGTTCAATATTGTGGCTTCTTGATCATTTATTTTCTCATCATGTTTGATGTGATCCAAGTTAGTTATTTGAACATCTAGGTTGAAGGGAGGCAAGTGCCAAATCTTGGTAATGGAAGTTGGAATATGGATGTGACCAACTTTGATTTCATGGTCATAGATGGGATAAAGGTGGAGGAGAGAATCATTTTGACTTTCTTAGTTGTGGATAGGATCCTAATCAAAGATTAGATTAACTTGGATTTCATGACCATCTATAGGGAATATTTGGGAAATTAGATCTTGATTCAAAATGGATCTCAATTTTCCATGCTTTATACTTTGATCTTGACATAGATCCAATGGTTTGGATAATGGGATGTGAGTTTAGATAAGGATAGGGAATTCTTAGATGCATTCAAGATTATGACAACAATAATAGATTTTGGATAGGGATCTCTTGAGTGGGATTAATACATGATGGGGTGTATGGTAATGTTTTAGATAATATAGGAATGGTGGTAAGACACTCATTAATATGTGTTATGGACACAAGTTTCTTGGATTTATTATTTATCACATGTGAATAAAGCTTGAAAAAAAATAGTACATGGATGAGACTAATCAATCTTCAAAGAATGGGTGGATTTTATGTAGGTTGGTTAGAGGACTTGGATGAGGTGGATGTAAAAGTGTATGAAGGTGATCTATAAGCTATAGATGATTTGGATAATTTAAAGGATTTGGGTGACAATGACTAGAAAGATGTAAATGCAAAAGACTTACAAGATGTGGAGGATCTAAAGAATTTGGGCAAAAATAATTGGGAGGATTTGATTAATGTCGATATGGGAGATGATGGATATTTCTCTATGAATGTGTTTCCCTTTAGATAGATAGGACAAGGATGATTCATGGAAATTTGATTCTATTTTGTGAGGTAGTTGGTGTTAGGTAAGTCTTGGTTGTGAAGGATATGATAGTTTAAGGTTGGGTATAGGGAATCTACAACAGGATGGCCCATAATTGTCTTGTTAATGGTGTATGCCATCACCATCATCATAAGGATTATATTCTATTTGGTCAAAAATACTATCATCGTCATCATATGTATATCATATTTATAAGGATTATATCTTGGTTGATTAACAATGTATTATAGTCATTGTGATTAGCTTGATTTGGGAAGATGGGTTGATCTAAGGGGCTCATGGTGTTTTCTTTACCCTTGACTATGATTTTTGGCCTTTATTTGATTATGATTTTTGGATTTTTTGTGTGGGAAATGGGTTTTTTGTTAGTTATTTACTTGGATTTTGATTGTTTAGATGTTTTACATTTTGAATGATTAGAATTTTAGAATGTTTCAAGATGAACATTTGGATAATTTGGATTAAGAGGACCCTAGAATTAAGGATAATGGTGAGATCCAAAGATATTTTTGGATTGGATAATGATTGATGTCAATGATTGACCTTTGAATTAATGTGTGGATTGATTTCATGTTGGTCTTCCAAGTAATTTTTGTGGATGGTGGGATGATTGAATTAAGGTTAATGGTGATTAGGGTTGGGATGAAAAGGATTGGTAGGCTTTGGATTAAGTTTTCTATATATTTGGATAGGGAATAAGATTTAAGGTTAATTTGGATATAATTTAGGAATATGTTAAGGTTTTGTGTGGATGAGGTGGGTAAGGTTTGGATGAGGATGGTTGAGGGATGATTTAAGATTTAGCTTTTAAGTTCAAATGAAAACTAGATAAGGTTTGAAAAGTTTTAGAAATGGATTGGGATGTAGGAGATTATGTTTGATATTTCAATGGGTGGAATAAGGGATGGACTAAAGTTTAAAATGAATGAAGGGATTTAGGATAATTTTTTTTAAGGTTTAGACCAATGGGAGGATGGTAGATGATGACAAAAGGATAATGGGTACACATTATGGATGGAGGATTTCAGATGGACAAAAGGTTATAAACTATGGACTAGGAGTAAGGTTTTGGGAATAGGCTAGGTGTTGAAAGGTAATGATCATGGATTTATGGATTATGTATTTTAGAATGAAATTATGAATTTTGGACGAAGACAAGGTAAAATGACTTTTGGCACTAAGCTTGTGGATGATGGCTATTATCAAATTGGATTCAACTTTTTGTTTCAAGGATACCAATTGTATTATGTTTTTAAACAAGAAAAAGGCTTTTAAAAATTGGATTTGACTAAATTGGTTTAAAATTTTACAAACAAGCACTTGGTATGCAAAAAACCTAATAAAAAAGACACCATAACAAGCCTATATTATTCAATAAAGTTATATTAATCCTTATGGACCTACAAATATACTATATATCAAGTGATGGCTAATTCAGGAATGCAAGGTTATGTATGACCTATGGACTCCTTACCTTGGAGGCTAAAGCCTTTCCCAACACTAGCTCTATCTACCCACTTTAAAAGTATGATCTAAGTAATTTCTTAGGCCTAAATAGTATCAAATGCACCACAAGAAAAGATGGTCGATGATTTTAAACTAGGATACACAATACTTTCTAGGAGTATCTTTGAAATACCACAAGGATACATGAAGCCTAATCCATGTATATGAAAGTGAAAGATGCCAAATAGCCTAGAGGAAAGGGTAACCCACTCTTCTCTTTCACTTCCCCAAGGTGTAAAGCTCTTGGGGGCTTATCTCAAATGATGAAATTCCCTTCCATAAGGTGTGTCTTTTTATTCACCCCTCATTTTTTATTCTCCACTAGAATGCTAGAGTTGAGGTCATCCCCTTGGTGATGAAATCAAAGGCAAGCCCCCTATAAAGCAATTTAGGAAATGATATTTTTTTTTATTCTAAAGATTTCCCAAAAATACAAGAGGAGAGCATACATAAAATACACCTTTGGGATTAAAAGAAAAAAGTTAAATTTTTATCCCAAATCAAAGTGTGAAAGCAAATTTTTATCCCAATGTTTAAAGTGGGATAAAATCACAAAGTTGTATCAAACTTTCTGCCAACAAAATATTCACCTTAAATAGTTTCACTTGAAACCATGCAACATATATGTGGCACATACAATTTTGGGTGAAACCCTTTCACCCAAAATTTATATTTTTTTAACTTGAAATTTGAATTATGGTTGAATTTATGTGTATGGTTTTAGGAAAAATGCTTTCAGTCAAAAGAGTTTTAGTTGAGATCCTTTTGATCAAAAGTATGTGGCTACCTATGTGGCAATTTAACCCCTCTTTTGGGGATTTTTTTTTAATTTTTTTATTGAACTTTGAATTTCTCCAACTAGGGGTACTTTCATGAAAATATGAAAATACCCTTTTATACAACTCAAAGTCTAGAAACCAAAAATATATTATTTTTGATATTTTGATTAGTTTTGTTATGATTTTTAAACAAATTATTGTAAGTAGGTTTTTATAATCAAACATGAGGTTGATTAGGAATTAAAAATATATTAAAACATATTCATTTTTTTTGAAAAATATACATCGCACTAGAGGAAAGTATCCTCTCCAAAAGGCTATTTTTATTAATGATAACAAAATTAGACAAAAGTTGACATCCCATGAAAACTATAATGTTTTGATGAAGTTTGATTTTAAAACATTATTTTTAAAAAATATTCATCAATTTTTTTTCCATCCACTAGAAATTGAAGTTAGTTATTTGGAGAAAAAATAGTTTGTTCTTTTTTTTTTGCAATGTCCCATCAACCTCACTTTTTTGTAAATTTTTTTAGTAATTCAAATTTTGTTCTTAAACTTATAAAAAATATATCAAACCACTTTTTTTTTAAATGACAAGTATAAAATTCATCAAGGGTTCTACATTTCATTAGTTTATATTATTTTAAAATTCAAAACATAAATACCACTTTTATGTGTTCAAAGTTGAAAATTTATATTTGTATTGGCTATTTCCTTTATAAAAGTGTTACATAGATTTGTACTTTTACCTAGTGAGAAACTAAATAAAGAAAACACATCAAATAAATAGAGAAAATGTCCATAATTAATGTCTTTTAATATATCATCCTACTAAAACCACCAAGTTAATAGTTTCAAGCTTGTAAGTGTTCAACACACGAAAAACACTACATTCAAACATTAGCCATAAATTAACAAAAAAATGAGTTCAAGAGAAAAATAAATATCATAAATAGATTGCTTACAACTTTTTGATATTTTTTTACAAAAAATCATAGAAAAATGACTTCATATGCAAAACTTTTCAAATGGTTTAGCTTCTTTTTTTTTTTTCAAATTCTTAAAAAATTACTTGATCCACTACGTAAAGCTTTGAGCCAAAATTTCAACACTTGCTAATGTTTGAAAATCTAATAAATAACAAAAAAATTAAGCCTATTTTTTTTTGTAAAAGGCACCTTTGGAAAAAATGTATGGGAGTGGGGGTAGGTTCCTAGCTTCCTATCAATTAGTCTTTAGTCACCCACAAGACTGTCGTTGGATGTTGGGGGTCCTAAGAGCTTGGGTGCTACAAATAAGCCTCTTCTATGTAGGAGCAATTGTGGAACTACAATGCCTATGGAACTTGAGACTGAACAAGAGTATAGCTCCTAGTTGCTCATATGACTAGGAGATTAAAGTTTAGAAAAACTAAGCCCCTAAAGATATCAAACCAACATGGTTTGTAGATTTGAAAAGATCCAATATTTCAAAAGAAAGTAGTACTTCATATGTTTAAATTAAAATATGTTGTTAGATATGAAATGTGCGTGTATATTATCATATATATTCTTTCCTATTATTGTTCCTATAGGTTAAAGGAGTATCCTTCTATGTATTCATTCTCATAGGTTAAAGGTGCTTCCTATGTGTTCGTGCCTATGGGTTAAAGGTATTTCCTTGCATGTATATAGGATCTAGATAAATCTTGAACACTATATCCTTGTGTTTGTTGGTTCTTGAGATATACTCTCATATTCTTGGTGCTAGATGTATATAACACACACAGAGATTATATATATATATCACATAGTAGATATATATTCAAGGATTTCATATATCTCTTATGTCCGTTTATCTATTAAAAATTATTGATAGGCGTTCCTAACCATATGTCTCTACTCAAAACCACAATGAGTATAAATTCAAAATTATGTTGTATATATCAAAACCTCTATATGTATATTTTAAATTTTTGTGTATATATCACTCTATGACTATGTATATCCTATGCTATATGTTACAAATTGAGTATATATACCTCAACACTATATATAACTTCATATTTTGTATACACTTGACCTTGTGTAGTAAGAAATAATAAGTATGACATGAACTTTATGGTCATACAGATTCCATACATCCATAATTTATGTTACCTCCTAGAACATAGAAACTCTTCATACAACTAAAATATGTTGAGATATATGTTGACTCAACACCAAGATAATCCTAGAAAAATTTAACAACCAAAATCACACAAAGCAAAGAAAGAACCTACAAAACCAAGTTAGTCAAAAACCACAACAATACACAAAACAACCAATTGAGTTATACAAGGGATAAAATCCCTAGTAGAGCTACCAAAATGTTAAAATAATTTAGAATTCAAAAGTAGGAAAAATATGTAAAAAAAATCTCCCTATTCTAAACTAAAACAACCTCAAATAGAGCATGCAAATGAAATTCAAACAAAGCAAACAAAACACAACTTATCATAAAACTCCATTGCAAATGTGATTTATTGGGATGTGGACACTCCTTGCATAAAAAATAATTATTTTGATAACGTATAGTTAACATAAAGTGGTTGATAAAATGCATATGATAGTGTGTCTATTTATAGATTTTTGGGAGGGAAGGTGGATGGTGGAGATTTAATGAGAAGATCAATAGTGGAGAATGATTGAGAAGGCTTTCTTAGGATTAGGGAGCCAATGAAGAGTCATGATGGATTATTTTTTAAACTGAAGGGATATGGTTGCATTTACTAAAAATAGTAAGTTGTTGCAACCATTGAAATGTGGGGGACAAGTGTATTTAGGGGCTACTTTATTCTTGAATTTTGGTGAAGAGAATATAACCTTAATTTAATTCTTTTAGCCAAATGAGCTCGAAAATAAGATAATTAAATGATAATTTTATTTAATTATGAGCAAAAGGAAATTGACCAATTAAATAATAAATGAGGTACATTAGGTGAAATGAATTAACTAAATCATTTAATAAAAACATATTTAATTAGGTGGGTACATTAGGTGAAATAGATTAACTAAATAATTTAATCATTTACTTATCTTAGGTAAGGTTATACTAGTACAAATTTATGTGTCTATGAATACTTAAAGGTGTTATTAAATGATTGAGAGGCACAAATTTTTATAGCTACATTGGGTAAATAGTGCATTATGCTTTCTTTTTCTAAAATTTATAAATTGTGGGGTAAGGGCTCACACCCATTATATTAAAGGTGCATCTAGTTGTTGGACATTTCAAGAAAAATGAGTCCTAAGAGGCTAATCTCACTAAACATTTGAAGGTATAGGGCTTGTTGCATGTTAGTGGGGTTTGAATTGAGACATTTTTAAAATTAATTTTTAATGTTTCAGCCAAAAAATTTCATGGAAAAGGCCTTGATTTGAACCCCTCATGTGGCCCTTGAAATTTTGGTCAACTTATTTTAGACAAAAATGTTGGTTTGGTAAAATTTTTGATGATCAAACAAAGTTGTCATGATAAGAGATTTTGCACAATTGTCACCCTTGGAGTAGGGTTTTTGAAAAATATAGTTTGTAATACTTTTTATTTATTTATTTTTTTCTATTTTCTACTATCATATTTTATAATTATTCAACACACATGACCAAATAGAAAAAAGTAGATTTTTTTTTCAAAAAATATGTTCACCCTAAAAAAATATTACACAACAATATTTGTGTTGCATGGGAAATGAATTAAAAATTAATAATAAATAAAATATACAACAAAAATTAAAAAATGCATGCCCTAGATATTATGGACACTAAGATTATTCACCTAATCATCAAACCCTAATTATTTTTATTAATCATTAATTCTCATAATAGTTGACCTTTAATTACCATCATATCATCTCATTCATTAATTACCATTAATTCATTATTTATTGTCAATTGTTAATTATACACCATTAATCAATTAACATTGATTAATTTTATCAATTTATCCTTTTAATTACATAATATTTAATTATTTATTTTTAATAAATAAATCAATTTTCATTTCATTAGTCAACTCACCCCTTCATCAAATATTTCCATCTCATTTTAGAAACTCCCTTCTTCTATCATATTAAATAATTCATTATTATCCTCTCCTCAATTTGAAATGACAAATTTTTAAATTTCAATTGGGTTGACGCTACAATCTCTTTAGTTAACTTAGGTCTCCATTATTATCCTCATCTCCCATTTGATTTTTTCTTAGAAAATCTATAAATACTTTAAGTTGATCATTTTCATGATCTCAAGTCTTAACTCAAATCCATTATGTGGAAATCAATTATCAATTAAACTTAGTGTTAATGATCCATTTGCAATAAATTATGAATAGATCTTATTTCTAGCTCAAATTATATGGTATGAAAATAAATAAATATAAAAAACAAATTATTAACAATATTTAAAAGATAAAATTAATGGTAAAAATTAACAAAATATATTTAAGATCAACACACAAAACTTTAAAAATCATTAATTTACATTGAATTCAAATTCTCAACAATTTACTTCCACCCACAACTCTTATAACTTTCGAAATAAAATATTATTTTTATTTTTTTTAAAATTTGTAAATCGTAAGGTAAAGAGCACACACCCATTATATTAAAAGATAGAAAAAATGAAAATAAAAGATACATTATGTAAAGTTCTCTATGAAACATCAAGAACGACTAAGTTAATTACAAAACCAAGATCTTTTAAAAATAAATGACAACTTCTACACCCACAAACCAACCTATCTCTTATTTTTAACCATTTAAAATTAATTATTCCTAAAATCTCTTCTAAATTCATCACGTTCATTTAAAAAAAAACCTACAAATTTTAATCTATTTTTAAGATCCTAAGAGATTTCCAACACATCATCCACAATTGAAAAAGTAGAATCCTTCATTATCAAAGATTCATGACTAATGAGATCTAGGGCCCCTAATTTGTTTTGAGCATTTCTTGATAATTACCCCACCCCTATAATTAAACCTATTGTTGACATTTAAAACTATTTTATAATTGATATTTCTACTTAATAACTATGATTCAACTCTGATCTTTTAGTGTCAATAAATTTAAATACTTAAAAATACCGTAACATCTCAAATCGAAAAATAATTAAAAAAAATCTCTGTTAAATTATCACTTTCATCTACAACCGTTTGCAGTTTGGACAGAAACAGACGGCCAAAACCATGAAATACAAGCCACAAACTGTCAATTTCCACGCCAAATCAGGTAGAAAGAAATAAAAGGAACGGCATTGACAAAGGAAAGAGACGTTACCGTATTTGCTATTTAATTCTCACAAGGTACGCACCATCTAATGCGTGCAGGAAAAATGATTTTTTAATGTATTTTTTTTCCAATAAAAAAATAAAAAAATGATTTTTTTAATCATCAGGCGGCAACTTGACGGAGATAGGTAGGCGGCCCCGCAGCAGGTTTAATGGCGGAAAAGGCAGCTAACCTCAGGTCACCTAACCTCCCTTCTTTAGGTCTTTTCACTACTCACGCCGAACCTAACCCCGAAGAATATTCCAATATATGAAAGAATATTCCATTTCAAAAAACCTGAACACAGAGGGCAAATAGTGGACTTCTCTTATGCGTTGAAATGCTCGCTCTTGCGCTCCAATAACTTGGGAGCAGACACGTCAGCAGGTGAGAACAGTAGTCTGACATGTACAAGTTGGGAGGAAAAATGACATTCGGTCGCTTTTCGGCTACGATCTAGTCTTTTGAAGCTTACGTGGCAATATTCCTATATTTACGTGTCTGCTTTGCATATTGTCGGCTCTCAAAACGCATGCGTAAAAGGTGACGTGTATATTTGTCTCCACTTGTGGCGGTACATACGGAACGAGCATCTTCGTAACTATCGACGGTCCAGATCTTTCTTGGAAATCTTTGACCGTTGGATGGAGAGAAGGCGTGAAGCGTAAAGTGAAGAGTCCAACTTTGATCACGGCCGTCGGCTGGGGCTCCATCGACGGTTGTTGTGAGCGTGGGTTGGGAAGGGAAGATGCAAGAAACTGCGAGGGTTTTAAATGCGTGCGTAGTGCTTTGATCAAATGCAGGCAGTTGTGTATTGACGTTAGACGCCGGGATTTGTGAATCTTTCCTGTCTGTCGACGTTCTCTTTATCTTGTCAGATCACCATGGCGGCCACAACTATAATGAGATCGGGATCACTCGCTGAAATTCGTCGTCCAGCTGAATCTAAATGTTTTTCAAAGGTCTGTTAAATTTTAATGGAAACAAAAAAAAAACCCTGATCTCCAAATGATTGTTACGCTTTTGGTTGTTGAAGTTGTGGAGTGATTTCAGTGGGGGATTTTATGCAGGGAGTTTGCCAAAATGGAAGCGTTAAAATGTCCAGTGGAAGCGACTTCTTTGGATCTGCAGTGCAGTTTGGGCAGAGTTCACGCTTACAGTTGAGCAAAACTTTCCTCTTTAGGGTTTTATGATGTATATGTTTTTCTTATTATTTCTTCTACTGTTGTTGCAAAGATTCCTTGACGTACTTTTAACGATCATAGTGGCGTCGGCGAGATTCTTACTCTTGCCACCCTGGTTGTAATACTTGTTTGGGGTTTTGGGTTTAGGTTTTGTTTATTTATGACAACACATTGCATTTGGGATATCAGTTAGGACGTTTTCATTTCTGCTATTTTTTGACGTTACGTTTTAGGTGTGGTTTAAGTAGTTGATTACTAGTGAGTAGCCATTTGGATCGTATAATACGGGACCGAATTCTGTGCTGATGTTAAGCTCGGATAAATTTTTTTAAGGTATTTCATATGGGAAAAAAGTTTGTCTTTAAAATGATAGTAGGTTGGCCAGTTTCCTGTACAGATCAGGGCTAATTACGATCTTAGTGCCCGGATCCTGATTTTGGCGGGTTTCATTTCAAATCATAGCGTATTGAAATTGCCTCCTTATGAAATACGAGGGAAATCCATTGTTACTTCTTTGAAACTGTCAGGTTTTTTTGTTTTCAGTTTCACGGTCCTTGTGTTTTGGTTGAAGAGATTTTATTCTAAAAGATGCTAGTGATGCTTGTTTAATGAGGCAACGGACTTTATTCATACACGAGAGGCTTTAAAAATCCTCTGATTTTACTCTTGTACTTTATATTTGAAACCTTTTGTTTAGTTTTTCACGGAAATTGTTATAATCTATGGGTGTTTCTTCTCCAAACTTTGGTTTGGGGGTTATGTCTAACTCCAAGTTGGACGCAATGCTTCACCGAACCCAATTTTTTGTTGGGTTTTATGCATCTCTCACCCAGCGAGTAGGGTGCTGTAATTTATTCAATTTTAGCAGTTTATGTTGTGGTATTTTACCTGATTTGGACCTGGATCGTTTTCACCAAGTCTCCTGAAGCTTGGACCTGGATCGTTTCCACTTATGCCCTTTGAAGTGTCAAACTTTTGAGCTCATTCCGTATGACTTATACCCTATGTTTGATTTTGAGTCTCAACCTACCGTAATCTCGTGGGCATATAGGATCTATCTTGGTTGGTAATTTGAATCGATGTAAACTGTAACATCCGTGGTATGTATGTTGTATCTGTAGGTTACCCAACTCTTAACGGACATATTGTGGTCATCGTGGCAAAATGTTCTTGTATCTGTATCTTTTTTCTGGTTGACACAGACGGAGTATGTACATTAATATTTGGTGAAGTCATCATAATCAAGCATATCACATGATTGCAGGAGAGATTGCTTTCTAGCCATTTATCTTAAATCAAGCTACAAAATTGCATGTATTTGATGTGGTGCTGCCGTTCATCCTAGAGGGAACTATTTAGAGTCTTAGACTACACCCTAAGGAATAACCAAGAAAACAGTGCCTTTATATTTATAATGACTATCTGGAATAAGGAGGTGATAGATATCAATTTGAATTATTAAAAATTTTGAAATTTTGTATACTAATTCGGTACCAATTTGTCAAACTCAAATGTTCTGAAAGATTATTCATTGTTCAATATTAAAACTATAATCAGTAATCAGCATAATCAATAATTTGAGTCAGCTTTAGTGAAAGTCTCCAGATGACTGCAATGAATTTAGTACCAATAAATCTAGTACTCAGAACTTTAAACTTGTTCTAATTTTAAAATGACACTGAAAGACAGACTTGAGTCTGGAATAAAAGCAAGAAGCAAATGCTCTAAATTCTCAAATGGCTGTAATTAAACACTGTATAAAGTACATCTTAAAGATAGCTCTTTTCCTTCTACTGACTGAACAAGCTTTCACATGTTGCTTGTTTCTAACATGAGTCCAACCCCAACTATATTCCCCTGCCTTTTTCTTTAATCTTTCCCATGAACATAAACGAGACCTTAAAAAACCCAAATGTTTTCTCAAAAACAACATAACTAGAATTTGTCCACAGATTTACGCTTAACTTGTGACATGAAGGTGTAGTCAAGGCAAAGACCAGCTGTGCTGTACAGAACATAAATAAAAAGCTAAATATTTACAGCAACAGTAGCACCCAAAAACACATACAAGTGACAACACATATGTCTGCATTACTAGCTCTTGTAGGGGAAGGAGGAGCAGTATTCTCCTGTGCAAGGGAGCCAGAGGAGGAGTTGTCATCTCATGTGCTTCATTTAGAAGCAAGTCAGTGTCACCCTTCATGGTCATGGTGAGAGGAGTGATGCAACAGAAATGGACCTGTGGGAGGAATCCAGATGTTGATAATACCTTGAGGATCATCTGAGGAGTTATGCTTGGAATTGCCCTGGAATCACCTTGATGTAGCCGGAATCACTCAGGTATGCATAAATATGATTCCAAACAAACCTGAGTGAAATTTTTTGTGCCCTAGCCAAATCTGTAGGCGAATCAAACCTGTTTCTGATTCTGGATTGAATCATACCTGAAAACATCTAGGTTTAAGATGATCTCATGAATAGTCATTTACTCCAATGACAAATTTTCTATATTTTATTAATAGCTACAAGGAAAAGGGACTCAGTGCACAAAGTTTCTCTAATAAGCATTTGTTAGTAGGGGAGGAACTTGCTTTTTGGGCTTTCATCCTCTAGCTTTTGGAGCATTAATGACTTACAAGTCAACTATGCCTTATAATTCTCATCAATGCTGAATTAACTTCAGAGCAACTCAATATGTATTTTAGTGTTTGTGGAATTTGACTTTTGTTTATGTTTAAGCATGTGGCATTTCCCCATATGTATGCTTGTAAAAATTACAAGGCAGGAGGAGCCACTTAGCACACAGAACCGCTAAGCATTTGTTAGTAGGGGAGGGGATGGTGATTGTAATCTATTGCTTTGGCCATTTTACCCTCTAGCCTCTTTACCCATTGGCAAAGATTTTGGAGCATGTAATGCTATAAAAATAACCTTTGCATAACAGTTCTTGCAAATGAGAGATTAAGTCAAGTACACCTAATTATGGTTGAGCTTTTTGGTGTTTAAGACAGCTAAACATTTAGGCTTTTACTTAGGCTGGTTTGTCTTGTTTTGGGGATTGATAAGTTCTGACCAGGGAATGATGATGGTTAACGAATTATAGGCATTCAAAGCCAACCTTTTTATTTCCTTATTGTGTTTTCTGTTATCCATGTATTTTTCTTTTTGTTGTTAGTATAATATTAGTTAACAGCTGGAAGAATTGCGTACACATTTTAACTTAAAACAAGGTAACTGCATCTAGGAGTTGTGAGTCCTTTTTATTAGTGTTTTATGTTTTCTATACCTGTTTTTTGGTTATTATTTTCTAGATTACTTGTAGATGTGCCAGAGACTTGTTGGTATACAACAAAAGGCATACTATTAGACTGAAAGGGTTCTGTGTAATTGTAAAGATGGTTTGATATTCTCTTAACCTTTGATTTGGTTGTATGTTGTCTAAAATACTTGACATCATTTGCTTACTGATATCTTATGCAAAAATTTGATCTATGATTAGATTATCATATTTGGGTCTACTTTGTGGTTTCATGATTAAGGGAATCGTTTGTTAGCATTGTGTAAACCCTGAGTTTTGATGTATGATGTTTTACTTTGTATCCTGAAACTGGAAGGGAGTTGTGTAATAGTGAAGATGATATGATATTTACCTAATTTTTATTTAAGTTTTACTTTTTTAGAGGTCCTCTACATCATTTGCATGTTGTTTTACCTCAAGTTTTGATGTATGATGTTTTACATTGTATTTGCAAACTGGAAGGGAGTTGTGTAATAGTGGAAAGATGATATGGCATTGTTAATTAAGTTCTACTTTTTTGGAGGTCCTCTACATCATTTGCTTTTTGCTATACCATGCATATTTTGGCCTGTTTAATGTTAGCTATAACCAAATTATCCAATAATATTAGTAGAAGTAAAAAAATTGAACTCAGTTACCCGAACTAGGTGGATTGCATTTACCTCTCATTGAGACAATGCAATTGATAGACAAAATTCTGTCAGTAGCTGCATAGCCAGTGTATACCTGTAGGGCATTAAATTATTGTATCATTGGGCCTTTTGATATCAAGTGTATGTGAACATTGTTGTATTTGTTTTTCTTTTCTTTGAGCAGATGCCAGAGAGCTAGACCGTTGCAACCAATTAGAGCTACTGCCACAGAAATGCCTCCCAAGGTTCAACGTATGTAATTTCAAGCCCACTGTTAAAGTAGCATCCTGCAACTCATATAGCAGGGGGATCATTTTGGAAAGAGAATTAGAACATCTAGTGTTTGTTCATTTTGAATCTGTGATTGAATACACACTAAAGCTTTCATCACTTTAAATTTGCAGAATACTCTGGAAAGGAGAAGACTAAGATTGCAATTAACGGTACCATCTGCTTCCATTGTACTAGTTAATGTTTGAAAGATCTGCTCTTTCTGCAGGATCTCTGGTTGTTTATGAATCCTTTATACTAGTGAACAAGACTCAAAAATATTGTGTTTCAATCAACTTATATTCTTACTATCAAACTTTTGCAGGATTTGGTCGCATTGGGAGATTGGTTTTGCGTGTTGCATTGGGAAGGGGTGATATTGAAGTAGTTGCAGTGAATGACCCCTTCATTGATGTCAAATATATGGTATGAATATGCTTAAATATGAACAACTTTCTCTTTTGGCGAGCTTACTTTTCTTTGTGTAGTGTAATAAAATCACTTATTTTTTTATTAGTACACTGCAAATAGTAATTTTTTCCCACTGTTTGTAAGGTATTGTTGTAAGAGGAAGCAAGAAACTTAAAAGACAATTTGTTTATAAGGTATTATTGTGAGAGGAAAAAAGAAACTTAAAGACAATTTGAGAAGTTCACCATCAAGTATAAAAGCTACTGATTTGTGATTTCTTCTGATTGTTTTGTTTGTTTAGAATTAGATGGTAAAGTCTTTACTTAAGGATGGCCTGTTTGTGTATAGATTGCTTGCCAGTGTTTTCATACATGAACTGAAAGTTAGAAAATTAATCCTTATTATCTTCCATGGTGTATTTATCCAAGTGATCTCATAGATGTGATGTCTTGAAAGGTCTATTTTATTGCATGCTTACCACTGTGCACATGTTGAACCTCTTTATTGCTGTGATATGACTATTTATTAAATCTCGAATGGATGTTAACATGTAATTTGGGCTTTGGTGGCAGGCTTACATGTTTAAGTATGATTCCACACATGGTATATACAAGGGGACCATTACTGTTGTGGATGATAAAACACTTGAAATTGATGGCCACAAAATTACAGTTACTTCCAAGAGGTGTGCACTTTGAGATTAGTATAGTAGAAAGAAAAACTGCAAATAATGTCTGTATTCACAACCCCCAAAAGATGATGCTAAACTACGGTCCTTATTGTTGGTGCAGGGACCCTGCAGAGATTCCATGGGGTGATTTTGGAGCTGAGTATGTTGTAGAGTCATCTGGTGTATTTACTACAACTGAAAAGGCATCTGCACATCTTAAGGTATAGAATTTTGGGGTTTATGTGAACTCATTTGATAGGTGGTTCCTTTCAAAAACCTCAACTGTTTGAGGAACAACATGGATATTTATCTTGGGTTACATGGGCACTTATCTGTAATGTTTAATGTTTTCTTTTGTGACAGGGTGGTGCTAAAAAGGTTGTCATTTCTGCTCCATCAGCAGATGCACCTATGTTTGTGGTTGGAGTAAATGAAGAGACGTATAAGTCTGAGATGGCTATAGTTTCTAATGCAAGCTGCACAACTAATTGCCTTGCTCCCCTTGCAAAGGTAGACGATCTGGCTTCATTTTTAGGTTGCTTATTAAATAATCTCACCTTCGACTGAATCCTTTAGGCAAATGTGTATGCCAATTTCTGCCAAACCTATGTTTGCCAATTTATTTCCTTAAATATAAGGTTTGTTAACTGCAATATTCTACATTGTCTCAGAATCAATCTTGTTTGTTTTATTAAATATCATGAACTAAGATAATTGCACATGTGCTGATATACAGGTTGTGCATGAAGAGTTTGGTATCGTTGAGGGTCTTATGACAACTGTTCATGCAACAACAGGTTTATATTATTCCTTTTATCACCTCAAAAAGTAGGGAAAGTCATATTGTTGGTTTGTACAATTCCTTGTATTAATTTTTGACATTTGTCCATGTGCTAAGCTAAATTTTGTACTGAAGCAGTCTGTGCTTTTAGTATAAATCAAAACATCATATCTAACTAGAATATGATATTTCTGAACACAGCTACACAGAAGACAGTGGATGGCCCCTCAATGAAGGATTGGCGTGGAGGTCGAGGTGCTGGACAAAATATCATTCCAAGCTCAACTGGTGCTGCAAAGGTATTTAGTTTATCCTGTTTGTTTTCTGAGTATGAAATTTTATTGTGTGTGTTGACATTGATGAGTATTCTCACTGAACTTTTTATGAAACAGTAATTATTTGTGTTGTTCTATTATGTGTTCAATTTCCCTGCATTTGAATTTCTTTGTTCTTAATTTTCAATTTTTTCTGTACAGGGCAAAATTATACGCCCCTTTTTCTGAATAATCTCAGCAAAGGTTTTTGTTTATTTTCATTCATTTGAGTAACGGCTTCTGGGATTTAGTAGAATGATACTGATTATTGCCTTCTTTTTTGTTGTTAATTGTATTCTGCAGGCAGTTGGAAAGGTTCTTCCAGCGTTGAATGGGAAGCTAACTGGAATGGCTTTCCGTGTCCCAACACCCAATGTTTCTGTGGTGGATCTCACCTGTAGGCTAGAGAAACCAGCATCTTATGATGAAGTGAAAGCAGCACTGAAGTATGTTTGATACTTTGCAAGCCACATATTTGTGATTTCTGATATATATTTTTCTTCCGGATGACATGTCATTGTTTTTTGATTATTTCCTCTAGGTGCTTATGAAGTCCTTCAATTTTGTAATCTTTGGCAGGAGTGCATCTGAAGGATATCTGAAAGGCATCCTTGGATATACTGAAGATGACGTGGTCTCTAATGATTTTGTTGGGGATGAAAGGTGAGGAATTGTGAACTTGCATATAAGTCGATTGTTAAAACTAGTATTTTAGATTAAAATCAATTTTTTGCATTTTCTGTTTCAACCTTCAGGTCAAGTATCTTCGATTCTAAGGCCAGTATAGCATTGAGCCCTCAATTTGTGAAGTTGGTCTCGTGGTATGACAATGAATGGGGATACAGGTAATCAATTTAATTCATTCTTTATTTTGAATTAGATGGAGGGCATAATTAATATTTTTTCTCGACCAAGAATGCATTAGATGATGTTCTAAAGTTCAAACTGGATATTGAGTAGAAGATTTCTCTTGTATGTGTTAATGACATAAACTCACGAGTCTGATTGTTGCTTGCAGCAACCGGGTTGTGGATTTGATTTCACACATGGCATTTGTTGGTTCCCGCAAATGAAATCTGTTGTAATTTGAAGCATTTCAATTATTGTTTGAGAACCTTTTATTAAAGGTTTATCTAGAGAAAGGATCCATAGTTTAGTACTCAGAAAGCTGAGGGATAGGGCTGTGTGATGAGGTTTTCTGAGAGTATCTCTGATAAGATGTGCTATCCATATTTGAGTATGGTAAAATTTTTGATAAGGTATCCTATGCTTTTATTACACGTTTTTTGGAATAAATTTCATCTGCATCGTTTTTCATTGAATCTGGAATCGAACATATGTATGTTGTTCTTGATGTCATTTTGGGTCAGCAATATTATATTCTGTCTCTGGTATCGCTTTTTTGAGGTTTTGTCATATGTATTTTGCTCTTCCATTTTGGGTGAATAATGCTATGTTCTTTCTGGTGATTATTTGAGGTTGGAGCCAGCTTTAATTGTGCTTAATAATTCTTTCAAGATTATCTCACGTAAAAGATGCCAAGTAGAACTATTCAATTCGATACTGCTTTGGTCTTTATTTCTTTTTCTGAATTTCATTAGAAATCAAACCTTCCAAAACATAAACTTAAAAACAAACGAGTTAAAAAAAGATAAGTTTTAAAGGAAAAATTTGATTTTGTTAATAAGCTATAGATAGGGGAGATGACTGATCAGTGTTTCTTGCACCTTGCGAAGCTTATATACGATGTTTTAGTGTTTGATTAGTATTTATGCGTGGTTGATTTGGATATTCGTAGGTAGTTCAATTTGTAGAAAATGAGTGAGGATGGTTTTTCATGTACCGTACCGTCTAAAGATTATGGTGGCATGCGTCTTTCTTGGAGTAAGCTGTTTCTGTGACAGGTGTTTGCTTACTGTCATTTACACCCTCTAAATGGATAGTTAAGTGTTGACGCCTGGAAGTGAACATCTTACAAGTGGACAACTTAAATACCTTGTTTGAGGAGGAAAGGTTGGTCAAATCTGCAAATTACATCATCAAAATTCACTGTCGTAGAGCTAATCTCGAGCGAAGATCTCAGGCTGTTTAGGGTCTTCTCTTTTCGGTGGTGGTCTTGTGCTGTTCCTGGGTCCCATAGGCTGCTGTGGCCTCGTGGACGTTATTAAAATATTTCATTTCATTCATTCAAGTGTCGGTGCTCGCAAATTTTAATTTTAATATTAAATTGTTTATGCCAGCTAGTTCACATAACCATGGATGTAAAAATACGTATTTATATGTTTATGTGCGTGCAGACGGATATGTATACATGTACCCATACGTAAATGCATACGTATACCATATGGTGTGTATTTATATTCCTTTCAATTTCAGTTTCTCAAATAGAGCCAAGGGGGCCTGAAGGATTTTTTTGGGATCTCAGACTCAATGGCTAATTTTCCTTGTTAGCACATGTTAAAATGCATTAATTAATTTTATATACGAAATTAAACCTTTTTCTTTTTTACCTGAAATAGTATTATTGTCATTTACATGTACAGTTTGATAGATAGTAAAAGTAGTGACTGATTTTTTATGAAAGTCTGCAATGCACGTTTAAATGTCTATAGGGATTAAATTTTAAATACAAAATTATACTTAAATTTTTTTGAAACAATCTATAATCATTGAAATGACTGTAATTATAGGAAACCATATATTATTAGAGCTGTTGATTTAAATAGAATTAATATTATTAAATTTATAGTAGTTTTCAACTAAATAGGTTCTTTGATGTTTCAGATTTCAGATTTCCGCGTATAAGCTTATATCTAATTGTTTGAATGAAATAATTAAAATATCTTTTTTAGCTCTACCTTTTTAGATTGTTATTTGAAGTTACAGCAAACATTATCCGAGTGCTTTTAACTACTAATTTAAATTTTGCAACATAGTAATAACAGTAACAATAGTTTTTGAACTACTAATTTTAATTTTGTAACATAGTAAGATCAGTAACGATAGTTTTTTAATTGTAGAATTGTATGCAATAAATTTAAAATATGAGATTGCATTTTTAAAAACATTTGAAACAATTTACAATCATTGAAATGTTTTAATTATAATAAATATAACTAAATTTTAAGTTTTCAATTAAATAAGATTTTCACTTAAAACTATTTTCTAATAATTTGAATGAAATAAAATAAAATAAAATAAATAATAAGCCAAACAAAAAATAAATTTGTTTACATGTGAATATAAGTTTTGTAGGTATTTCATATTGCAAAAAGAGTTTCATGGGCTAAATTAGTGTTGAATTTAAGTAGAGAATAAGTAACATTATCAATTTAATACTGTTGGATTTAGATTATGTGAGAATTTTTGTATGTGATCCATCATTAGGATGATAGAAGGTTCAAAGAGATTCATTATGATTAGTTCCAGACCTAAATTGCTTAAAAAAAAGAAAAGAGAGTATGTGGTAAGAGGGATAGGGAAGGGAGACACAAATCATGAAAATAAATTAAAATATTAAAATATTAACACAATTAATAACAAATAAAGGACCCATAAGAATTAAGAAAAAATGAACTTAAAAGCAACAAAGCTCAAAGCTCAAAGTAAATACCACAATTAAAAAATGCAACAAGTAAATGAGAGAAAAAGAAGAATTCAAATATGCAAAAATCATAAAGAAAAATAGTAGACAAAAACCCTTAACTATTAGATTATAAAATTGAAATTACATTAAAATCAATGCCCCATATATCCAAAAATAATAACAAATCATTCTAAAAAATATGCAAATTTATAACTTAAAAGAGAAAGAAAGAACAAAACTGTAAATTAAACGAAGAACAAATTTCTATAAATTAAAACAAGAGCTAAACAAGTTTCTATTTCTATAAAAGGAGAAGACAAGAACTAGGCTAAAATTAAAACAAAAGCTAAAAAAGAAAGCAAGAACAAATTCTAATATGTGGACGACACTAATGTTTGTTGGCCTCATGGTTTGAACAAGCTAAAGGAATTTCATGCTCACCTGAACAACATAGCACCTTGTATCTCCTTCACCAAGGAGCTTGAATCAAACAACTAATTGCCTTTCCTTGATGTTCTGCTCATCAAAAAATCTGATGGGTCCCTTGGTCGTCATGTTTTCCGCAAAGCTACCCATACTGATCTTTACCTCCATTCCTCTTCCCATCATCACCCTTGCAAAAAAATTGGGATTCTTAAAACCCTTACCATCAGAGCCTATCGAATTTGTGATGAGGAAAATTTAAACCAAGAGTTGGACCATCTTTGTAATGTCTTTAGGTTGAATGGGTATACCAACAAGCAAATTTCTAGAGCTTTCAGTCAATCTAGATTGAGCTTTTACTCCAACTCCAACTCCCAATCCTCCCAACGTTTGTTTCTCCTAGGTGCAACCTTACCTTTTGTTGAAGGCATCTCCCACAAAATCTCCAAAATTTTGCTTAAAAAAGGCCTTCGTTGCACTTTCAAACCCTTCTCCACGATAAAGAATTGCATCCCCCCCTTAAAAACTCAAGAGACATCTTGCTTGACTTAGGAGTTTATAAGATAGTTTGTTCTTGTGGAACTCCTTACATTGGTGAAACGGGTCACTCTTTTAGCACTAGAATCAAAGAGCATAGTGGTGATATCAAGCATGAACGTATTCTTAAGTCTGCCCTTGTTGAGCATTCCTCATCTACCAAGCATCATATTTGTCTCAAGAACACCCAAATTTTGTTCAAAGAAGAGAACTTCTATAAGAGGAAACTAAAAGAAGCCATACAAATCATTAATCATCCCACCAACCTTAATCGTGATGAAGGTTGGAGCTTAAGCCTCTCTTGGCATCCTCTCTTATCGAACGTGAGAAGTGGTCTTCATTTGCATTCGTGATTTCCCCCCACCTCCCCTGGTCTTGCTCATCTCTCTTCTTGCCTTGCTTTGCTCCCTTTCCCCCTTTTTGGCTCTTGTTCCTCCTTGCTCGTCTTCCGCATCTCTCATCAGCCCTTTTTGGTTTGGTTGCCTTTATGTTCTTAACATTATATATATATATATGTGTGTGTGTGTGTGTGTGTTTGTTTGTGTTTTTTTGTGTTTGTTTTATTGTTATTGTTTCTCTATTCTTGCTTTAAGCCCTTTTCTTTGTATGCTCTTTATTGAAAGCAATTTTTTTCATTATGATATTGCTATTAGGATTTAACCGTGTAGTTTTTGAGTCAAACTTATTGACCCATGTTTCATGTGTAGTTTGACTCGAAAACTACATGGTTAAATCCTTATAGCAATATCATAATTTGGCATGTTGTGGAAAATACCTCCTACTTATCAATTTTTTTCATTGTTTTTTGTTTTCTATCTATTTATGAACTATTTTATTATTAAAATAAAAATTAGGCATCAATTTATTTTATCTTATTTTTATATTCCCTTCTTAAATTTTAAAATTTAATTATCTATTCGTATTTAAAATTAAATAGCTTATTAATTTTTAGTTAGCTTTATAGTTAATTAGCTAGTTCTTTAATTTTGAAGCTTTATATTTATTTGTTCTTCCTCCTGGTTTATTTAGAGTTTTGTGTGTAGGGGGCTATTTCTATTTTTAACCATTTGTTCTTTCTTATATATATATATATAACCTTTTTGTTTCTTTTTGTCATTTTTTTTGTGTAAATTTCATTTTATATTGTTGCTCCTTTTCTTTTTGAATTTCTTCTCCTTCTGCATTTTGGAGTTAATCCTTAGCATCTTTCTCCTTCATTCACAAATTTGTGCTTTCTAATTTGTTATTATTTCTTAGTTTGGTTCCTCTTTTCTTGCTTTTGCTTTCTTTTCTTCATTTTTCTTTTACTATTAAGAATTTGTTCTTGCTTTCTTTTTTGACTTTTGTTTTAATTTTAGCCTAGTTCTTGTCTTCTTCTTTTATAGAAATAGAAACTTTTTTAACTTTTGTTTTAATTTTAGCCTAGTTCTTGTCTTCTTCTTTTATAGAAATAGAAACTTGTTTAGCAGTTCTTGTCTTCTTCTTTTATAGAAATAGAAACTTGTTTAGCTCTTGTTTTAATTTATAGAAATTTGTTCTTGGTTTAATTTATAGTTTTGTTCTTTCTTTCCTTTTTAAGTTATAAATTTGCATATTTTTTAGAATGATTTGTTATTATTTTTGGATATATGGGGCATTGATTTAATGTAATTTCAATTTTGTAATCTAATAGTTAAGGGTTTTTGTCTAGGAGTTTTCTTTATGATTTTTGCATATTTGAATTCTTCCTTTTTTCTCATTTACTTGTTGCATTTTTAATTGTGGTATTTACTTTGAGCTTTTAGCTTTGTTGCTTTTAAGTTCATTTTTTCTTAATTCTTATGGGTCCTTTATTTGTTATTAATTGTGTTAATATTTTAATATTTTAATTTATTTTTGTGATTTGTGTCTGTCTTCCCCCCCCTCTTACCCCATCCTCTCTCTTTTCTTCTTTTTAAACAATTTAGGTTTGCAACTAACCATAATGAATCTCCTTGAGCTCTCTATCATCCTGATGATGGATCACAGCGTGTGATCCGAAACATTGATGCAAAAACTCTCACACAATCTAAATCCAGAAGCAACAAATTGATAACATTATGGATTGTGGAAATCTCATAGCATTAATAAGTAACATCTTAGCTACTTAAATTAATATTGAAAATAAATTCAATAGTGGATAGCTAATAGCATCTATAGCTACCTAAATTAATGTTGAAAATAAATTTAAAAGTGGATATCAAGTAACTAATAGTAACAACAATCTCCTAAGGGTTCTTGGGTCCAATATTTGGATTACGAAGGGATTCCCTTTCGTTGCAAAATATGTTTTAAAATAGGTCATGTTGCTGCTCAATGCGGTTTTGAAAAAAAAAACAATGACGACTACATGGTGGAGAGGTGCCTCTCTACAACATTATACGGTAGAGAAGAAAATTGAACAACACAGGAGTTTTTCTGATGTGGTTGCATCAGAACCACAAGGTCTTGGGGCATCCCCCCTGAACGTCTCAAATGGTGGGGTTGTTGAAGCTATACAAACTCATCTTGTTGAAACCCCTAAAGAGCGAGATATTGGGTCTTAGGCTAGCATTTCAGGTGATAGTGCTTCGACTATCATTTCGTGTGGCTTTTCTGATATGTCTGTGCCCACATGGAAGAATAATGTTGAAATCATTGAGACAATGGTTCCAGACATTCATCTTCAAGAAAAAAGTCTGTTGGCTTGGTAGGATAAGGCAACACCAGTGGAAGAAGGATGGATTACTATTATGGGCAAAAAAACAAAATTCTCTAGGCCTTCTTTCAACATGACTCTTTGCTCCCACAAGAGAAGTTCTAATTGTAAATCTTGATGGGCCTTTCTTGGGGGCTTGTTTTTTTGGTTGGCTACAAGCTGTCTTTTTTGCAGCTTTGTTTTTTTGGGTTTGTAAAGGGTTTCAGGTCCCTTCAAAACTTGTTTTTTCCTTTATCAAAAACTATCAGTAACAACAAAACGTAGTAACTATAAGCACGAAAAAGTCAAAACTATAACAATTCTCCAAAATTCTTACTGCTATAATCTTAAATATCTAAGTTAGAACTTCATATTCTAGCTTTACATAAAGACTAGAGTTAATAACATGTAATCCAATTTTCAAAGATTAATTCTATTAGTCACTTTGATATCGACACGAATTTTAAAGTTAAAGATCATAACAAAAAAGTGTTGTCAAAAGATATTGTTAAAACAATACAAACATATTTCAGAAATATACTTGTAAATGATGCCTTTGATGTTGTTCAATTGATATTGATATGCAAATCATAGATTACATCATTTAAATGGAAGTTCCACACACTCTTAATTCATCAATCTCCATTAATACTAATTTTGGATTTCTTGAATTAGGTGCTAGACTCTTTGTTGCCAAGTCAATTGATCTTGGGGTTTTGGAGGTTGTCTTGGGACTCTTGGACAATAGAAATGAGTGGATGGTGTCAAAAAATGTATGTAGCAACACACAATAATATGTACCAATTTAAAAAATGCAAATATTTCATTCACCTTTAATTGAAGTTGTTTCATTATTCTAATTAATGATATGAAATGTTAGTCTATTGAGATAATAAAGACAATAAGAATGAAAAGTTAGTACCTAGATCTTCACAATACAACAGGGCTTACGAGCTCTTCACAATACACAACCTTTCCATTATATTCACAAACATCCAATAGGTATTTAAACTTTGACGTTAACCTCTCACATGCTTGAAGTTTGTAGTATTAAATCAATGCTAGAATTCATCATAAAAATTTAAGTGTAAGGAAAGTTATTCCCAAGGCACATCCCTAACCAACATTCAGTCTCCTTTATTATCTTCACAGGTGAACATAATTGGTTCCTCTTAATAGACTAATCATTTTTAGATGATGAATTTGGATACCAATTTATGTATTATGCTAATAGCTCATTTGTGCAAGACATCAAATGACCCTTGCTCATCTAGACAATTGACTCAATCTATTGCAATAGATGCAATGCCTTTTTTTCAATTTTTTATAATAGGGTAAATTATATAATTTAAACTAAAATAATAATAAAAAATTCTAGTTCGATCCAATAAGAACATACAAATATCAACAAACCCATTAGGTGATTATTGGAATAGTTAAGTAGTTGTATATTTTTGAAGTTACATGAAATAAGTGTCATTTTGTAAGATCATAAAGTGTGGTTTCCCAAAATGTCCACAAAACAATCAAACAACATATATGTTATAAAACAATGCCATACAATTGTCTTCATTTTTGAGCTAGTAAGTTTGAGGGTTTACAAGATCAACATGTTTAAAATACTTTTCATATATGTAAAATATAAATATAATCTATTTTAGAAAAGATGCGTACTAACAAGAAAACATGATTTAGATTAAAGACTTGGAAAAGAAACTTAGGATATAAAAACATGATTTAGATGGTTAGATTGGAAATGATGAGATTAGAAGAAGGATTAAGATTAGATAAAAATGATGGAGGATGTGACATGAGTAGGAATTAAATAAATGTGATACTTATTTAATTCATTTGATGAAAGAGGAAGGTATTAGAGAGATAAGATATTATTTGATTAAATACCTTAGGGATTTGGCAGAATTAAAGATATTAATTAAATAATAGTAGTATTACTTAATTAACGAAAATAAGACGAAAGGGGATGAATTTGGATAAATTAAGTGTCCAAATTTAGATGTCTACATTTTGCCCCTCTTTGAGATGGTGTTATGAAGTAGCATCATTTCAAAGAATATTAAAACATAGAACCTAGAAGAAGATGGTTAGATTGGAAAAGATGCCCCAGTCATTCAAAGAAGTGACTAGGAAGGAAGATGATGGAGGTAAAGATGAAAGTTAGGGATGAAGGATGCCCCCTCGAGAGGACATGCGGGTTCAAGAGAACACGGGCGGGCTCTCGAAATGGATGAGATGATGCAAGGGGAGTTGAAGAAGATGATGCAATGGGAGAGTGATGAAGGAGAAGAGGAAGATGATGCAAAATGAAGATGATGAAGCACAAATGGATGACAAAAGGTGATGTTGCCCTAGTCAAGGTACAAGCCAAAAGGGGGTTGATGAGGGATGGAGTGTTGTCAAAGAGGGATCTCGAAACAACACGAGGATAGGGAAGGAGACATCCCATTGAGTGGTATTGATGAGGGAAGGATACATCCCAAAACACCACTAAAGGATAGGGAAGAGTACCTCCCGATGATGATGAGGTACGTGTTGTTGACGAGGGAAGGATACATCCCAAACAACACCGAAGGGATATGGAAGAATAAAATGGGATGATGATGATGATGATGATGATGAGGATGGATCCTTGTAACAAGACTGAGAACAAGACCAAGGATATGATTAGATGATTCAGGCTAAATGGAATGGATGGGGATTGGATAGAGATGTGAGATAAGGATGAAGGATGAATGGATGGGGGGATACATGCAAGGCAATAGAATGGAAAATGAAATGCAATCCTAATGCAATTTGCCATCTTCGAGCACTGATTTTTGCTATAGCATAAGACACAAGACGCCAAGGTATGAAGAACCAAGGCGGGTTAGTGTCTAATGCATAAAACAAACATAACAAACAAGAAGGCTATCCCAACACCCCAAAGTCATGGTGACCTTGGTCGGGCCAGGTATTGGGATAACCATAAGCACACAAGGATGCCCCAACGTAATACAATACCTTAGGGATCTTGGTGGGTACTACGTGGGACAACCGAGAAGACAAAAAAGATCAAGATACACCCCTATGTTGACTAGTCAAAGCACACCATGATATGATGGATCAAGGCGACCATGACAAGTGATGATAGGGAGCTCAAATGATAAACAAAAGCCAAAAGCATCAAAAGATCGCAATCAATTTCAAACATCCTTTGCCATAGGATCAATCAAGGGGATGGATGGGATTGATGAGGTCTGTTAGGAAGGATGCATCCTGTTGAGACCGATGATGGATACTAAATTAAAAGATTGATATGACACAAGATATTCAGAACTGATTGGATCTGATGGTACAAGTGGATCTCGTTTGTTAAGAACCAACGAGATAAGGGCATAGCTTGATGACGTGACACAAGAGACATGACATAAGACTGACACATCCTAACGACCTAGGGGCTTGGGGGCTGATCAAAGATTAGCCTTGCCTATGTGGAAGCGCAGAGCCCTCGTAGTTCGACAAAAGGCTGACGACAGACCATGATGGAGATTTTGATGGATGACCAAGATAGGATGGAGAACATGAGAAAAGTGGACAAATATAGACCGATGATGGATGGAACCCCGGGGGCGGATCAAATGATCAACCTCTCCTACGTGAAAGTGTAGGGGTAACGTAGTTTGACAAAGGTCAAAGACAAGTGATGGATGAAAGATGACAAGATAACCCTAGATAAGGGGATAAAATGATTGGACCGACACGATGGGACAAGATAGACCTGTTGGATTGGATTGGAGGATGATGGTGATCACAAAGCTTAGGGATGGGATAGTTATCCCAGTCATCAAAAGAGGAATTGGGAGGATGACAGGATGGATAAATGAATGATGAGATGATGAATGATGAGATAGTAGGCTATAGCAAGATACCAATGACAAGGGATTATAAGATGGGATGAGGGTAGAGGATGGGGGGAGGAAAAGGATTGTTTGGGTGGATTGGATAGAGGGATAAGGATTTGGATGAGGAAAAGGTGACCAGATGGATAGATGAGAATGGATGCCATGATGGAAGGATAGGAAGATAGGGATGGGAAGATGGATATAAGGATTGTGTGGAGGGATAAAAGATAAGGATGGGGAGATGGATATATCAATAAGGAGATAAGGATAGGGATGGAAACTCTGCTGGAGAGTGATTTGATGGAATGAATGATGTCTCCAAGGACTGTATCACAAAGGAAGATAGATGCCCCCACTCTAAATATGTCATGTGTGAGGAGGCATGAGGGATGCAATAAAGAAGGATAGGAAAATAAAGGAGTGGGATGGATGAAGATAGGATGCATGGATAAGGAAGGGAGATTGAGGGTAGCATGATAGGTGGATCAGGAAGGTAGACGAGTGCGAATGATAGTTGGGATAGTGTGCAGATGAGGGAGATGTATGCTAAGAGGTGCCCAAAGCATGCTTATATGTTTGCTCCATCGTTATCAAGATCACAAGGAGGATGGAAGGATTGGGATAAATGAGATATGCCAAGCAAGATGTGTAAGCTCGATAGGGTGGAGGGGATGGACGAAAATGATGTATAGTAAGAAGATGGGTGCATAGCCGAAAGTGTAGCAGGAAGCATAGCGGATGGAGGGAATGCATATCAAGAAGCTGCCCCCAAGTGCAGATAGGGATTTACGCATGATGCCTGTTTGCTAGGTTTTCATCATGGTACTTATCCAAGGCGCTCATTTGCCAAGTTTTCACCATTGGACAGATTGTTTCTCTTTACTATTTTATTTTTTGATTTTATTTTTTTTGACTTTTTTGGATTTTGAACTCTTTTGGATTTTGAACTTTTTTGGATTTTGAACTTTTTTGGATTTTTGGACTTTTTGCAAAGCGTGTAGAAGGAGATGGATAAGGATAGGGAGGCGAATAGGTGGATTTAGAAGACATGCAATAAGGATATGGATGAAGGACTCAAGCATCAAGTTCTATACGAGGTATTAAGAACTCATGTTCAAACTGATTGTTGGATGTTGGTACAACCTTATTAGGAGAAATGGATTATGCAAGAGGATGAATTAGAGGGATTTGATGGGGGAGATGCATGGGATAATGGGTGGGATGTTGGAAAGTGTATGGATGGAATGATGGGGTGGATATGTGATGGGGAGATGTGTTTAGGACCAACATTGGCACATGTGGTGGTGGATGTGAAAAGATAAAAGGAGAATGCGGGGATAATGGAGGAGATGAAATAGTGAATTTTGGGAAATAGGGACCCAAAACAGACTTAGGAGATGAAACGGGTGTATAATTAGCTTTTGGATTAGCAACTTTGGATGTTCTTACAGATTTTTCATTTGATGGCATTGCATCTTTTTTCTTTGGGATCCACATGGTTTTGATCTTTTCTTTGGTGGCTCTTTGCGAGCTATAGATTTGATTTTGATTTTGGATTTTGTTTTTCTTTTATTTACCATGTCTTTTAGAGGGGACATGGGAAGCTTTGGATTCATGTGGGTGTTTAGATTGATGCATTTTTCCTCTGGCATCCAAAGTGATCATACTAGCAATGGGATGGGTGTGAGAAGATGGATGATGTGGAGCAATGGAGGTAGGAGTATGGGGATTATGTGTAGATGGGGGATGTTTAGGTATGTGCCTTTGTTGATCCTGATTATGGGATATGTGAGAGGGATGTTTATGATGGATGACATGTATAGGTGTTGGATGGGTGAAAGGATGAGATGGAGGAGGTGATCTTGGGATATACTGGGACCCAAGATGGATAGAGTAGATGAAGGATGGGAGATGGTGGATGGAGGGATGTAGGACCCAAAATGGATGGAGCAGATGAAGGAGGAATATGGACAGTTGTTTTGAGGTGATACGATAGAGGAGGAGGATGGCAGCATATGATTTGGTGGAGCAATGGGAAGAGCTGACATTTCTTTTGGAAAAGGCTCGTTGAGGACGTCTAGAGGTTGTACCAATGTGTTTAGATTGTGAGTCTTGGGGAATAGATCCAAGACCTTGCATGCAGATTTGTTCTTTGACTTGGATGGGCTCTAAAATACCTTGCTCGTGAAGGCCTAGACCTTTTCCTTGATAGTTCATGTTCTTGAGCATTTGATCCATGATAGGATTTTTGTTATTCTGAAAACATGATGCGAGTCCATTATTAGGTGGGGGATGATGGGTGGTATATACACTGTGTTTTTCTTTTGCAAGGAGGCCACCATGGAAGAATGTGAGAGTACCAAGGGGATATGCAAGCGGTGTGGGGATAGTATTTTTAGATGATGATGGGGAATCCTGAGAAGGAGATGATGGGATAGCAGCATTTGGATGGGTTGTATCTGGAGAGGGAGTAGGGGATATGATAGGATCTGATTTTGTGGTAGCAAGCTCATGCAATGGAGACGGAGATGGAGCGATAGAATCTTGAATGTCAAGAAGATCATGGGATGGAATGGATGGGGGACTGTGATCTTGAGATGGACTAGATGGGATGGTAGGATATTGATCTGGAGGAGGGGATATGTTGGCATGCTTTGGATCAGGCTCTTGGCATGACTACTCGTGTGCGGGAGGCATGATAATGGAGTCATGAGGGGACTCTGCAAGTGGGGAAGATGGAAGGATAGAGGATTCAAGATATTCGTGGGAATGGATACTAGGAGTGGAAGAAGTGGATTGGATTTGGGTGTCGTCGATAGGTTCGACGGCTCTCGGAGTAGGGGGTGGGTGTTCAATGGATTTGGTAGATGTGATGGTAGGAGATGGGGACTCAGTGGATTCGGAGGATGTGATGGTAGGAGATGGGGACTCAAGGATCCAGAGGGACGGATGGTAGGAGATGGGGACCATGGATTCGAGAGATGTGATGGTAGGAGATGGGACTCAGTGGATTTAGAGGATGTGATGGTATCATCAATGATAGGTGTTGGATGGAGAAGGGTCTCGTCACTAACGACCATGGATGATGGGTTGGGATGGCATGGTTCCACAACTGCAATGTGTGGAGTGGGGGATGTTTCCTTTGTTATAAGTCCTTGGAGAAACTTGAATACACTAGGCTGAGATGGCGAGGTGGGAGTGGATGAAGGTTTATGGATTAGTGGACTAGGATTAGATGGAAGATTAAGACTGGATGGAGGATTAAGGTAAGGATATGGGCATGGGGAATTAGGATAGGATGACATGGACGGTGGATCATTGGTAGAAGATATGGGCAGCGTGTTGTAATAAAGGTATTGGGATGGTGGATTGTAGTAAGGGTATGGGGATGGTGGATGAGGATGGGAAGATTGAGGTGGCAGATTAATATAGGGAGATGCAGATGTTGGATTAGGGTAAGTTGGTGGGTGTGTTTGACTAGGATAGGAAGATGTGAATGTAGGATTAGGCTGAGCGGATTGGTATGGGAGATTAGGGTAGTGGGTACATGTGGATGGAGGATTGAAATAAGAGGATGTGGATGGGGGATCAAGATAGGGGTATTGTGACGGCAAACTAGGATAAGGGGATGACGTAGATGAAGGATATGATGGATATGATGGACATCCCTTGTCAAAGGTAGCATAAGGAGTGTGATTAGGCATAGATGAAGACATGATGGGATAACTCAATGG
Source organism: Sequoia sempervirens (assembly GCA_007258455.2). Taxonomy (NCBI): domain Eukaryota; kingdom Viridiplantae; phylum Streptophyta; class Pinopsida; order Cupressales; family Cupressaceae; genus Sequoia; species Sequoia sempervirens. The sequence continues at coordinate 1,246,218,130 of VDFB02271358.1, read as the reverse complement.
GGTGATTGGATTTTGGAATGTGGGTGGAGAAAGCTTACTAGCATTGATAGTGTCAAGGGGATCTATGTCGTATACCTCTTGATCAACAAGACTTTCATTATCATCGTTGACGTAATTAGGGTTTCCCTTGACTACTATTGATGGAGGATAAGAATTCATGATGATGAAAGGATAAAGATGACGGATAAAGATTTTGGATGGAAATGGAAAAAATCCCAAATCGGGATTTAGGACAAGCTCGGATCGGGATTGGATTTAAGCTCAAATTAGGATGATTGGATGATACGATGGGATTGATTTTGATGATCGGATTTGATTATCAAAGGATGATTATGAAACCGAATCTGCCTCAAGATGGAAGTAGATTGATTGGGTTGAAGGTGATTGGATAGGGGTGCGATTGGATTGGATTGGATTGATTGATCGATTGAAAGGTCAGATGATGGATTGGATAGGATGACGAAAGGGACTGTAAACCCCGTTCAAAGATTATCTAAATGACTTAGGATGCTGATTGATCAGATTAAAGGATGAATGGATGATTGTGGCACCGAATCCACTTTGAGATTGAAAATGGATTAATTGGGCCGACGATGATGATTAACTTAGGATGGATGACAATCCTAAGAGGATGCTAATGATGACGATAAGATCAGATACTTCGGTCAATTTGGATAATAACCTGAGACGAAGTTCAGGGGATTTGGGTGGGGAAAATGATGATTTGATTGGAGAAAGGGATGATAGAAATGGATGAACAAATACTCAAAATGAGCAAATGGTTGATCGGGACGGATGAACGATTACTCGGAACGAGTAAACGAATGATCAGAACGACAGAACAAGGGTTCAAAATGATGAAAGGAGGTGTAAAATGTATGAATGTTTACTCGGAATGAGTAAACGAATGATCGGAATGACAAAACGAGAGTTCGGAATGATGAAAGGATGTGTGAAATCGATGAACGTTTACTCAGAACGAGTAAACGAATGATCAGAATGATAGAAGGAGAGTTTGGAATGATGAAAGGATGTGTGAAATGGATGAACGTTTACTCGGAATGAGTAAACGGATGATCAGAATGATAGAAGGAGAGTTCATAATGATGAAAGGATGTGTGAAATGGATGAACGTTTACTCAGAACGAGTAAATGGATGATCAAGATGACAAAACGAGAGTTCAGAATGATGAAAGGATGTGTGAAATGGATGAACGTTTACTCGAAACGAGTAAACGGATGATCATAATGATAGAACAAGAGTTCAGAACGATGAAAGGATGTGTGAAATGGATGAACGTTTACTCGGAACGAGTAAACGAATGATCATAATGATAGAACGAGAGTTCAGAACGATGAAAGGATGTGTGAAATGGATGAACGTTTACTCGGAACGAGTAAACGAATGATCAGAATGATAGAACGAGAGTTCAAAATGATGAAAGGATGTGTTGAATGGATGAACGTTTACTCGGAACGAGTAAACGAATGATCAGAATGATAGAACGAGAGTTCAGAACGATGAAAGGATGTGTTGAATGGATGAACGTTTACTCGGAACGAGTAAATGGATGATCGAAATGAAAGAACGAGAGTTCAGAACAATGAAAGGATGTGTTGAAATGGATGAACGTTTACTCAGAATGAGTAAATGGATGATCGAAATGACAGAACGAGAGTTCAGAACGATGAAAGGATGTGTTGAAATGGATGAACGTTTACTCAGAACGAGTAAATGGATGATCGAAATGACAGAATGAGAGTTTGGAACGATGAAAGGATGTGTTGAAATGAATGAACGTTTACTCAGAATGAGTAAATGGATGATCGAAATGACAGAATGAGAGTTTGGAACGATGAAAGGATGTGTTGAAATGGATGACCGTTTACTCGGAACAAGTAAACAGATGATTGAAATGACAGAATGAGAGTTCAGAATGATGAAAGGATATGTTAAATGGATGAATGTTTACTCAGAACGAGTAAACGTATGAGAATGGTAGGGTATACCCCCCTCGAGGAGGCAGATGGTGAAGAAAAAGGTGCCCTGACCAACTTCTCAAAAGTATGAAGTGGTATATATCATCAGAAAGATCATGAAAAAATGAGAAGAATTTCCTTTGAACGGAGTCAATCAGATAAATGGTGTGGAAATGGCGGCCTTGGGAAGAAAGAGCAGAAGGTCTAGTCTGCCACTCTGTAAGGACAGGTCCGCCACTCTGTAAGGACAGGTCCACCACTCTGTAAGTACAGGTCTGACAAAGCAGGATAGGTCTGCCACAGCATGAGGATAGGTTCGACAATGGAGGGACAGGTCCGCCACCAGAGGGACAGGTCCGCCATCAGAAGGACAGGTCCGCCAAAGGATAAGTTCAAGCTTGATTTTTTGATAGATGGGTAAGGCAAAGGACCCAAAATATAGCAAACACTGATAAATAGATTTGGCTAGACTGAAAATGATTGGTTTTGCACAAGAAAGACAATTCATACAACACAACCCTAAGATTTAGTAGAAATGGGTATGGCCAACAAAGTCTTCTACTCTAGGATGAACATGGTTGCTAAGGAGTCCTCGATATCACCTAGTACATGAGGCCCAAACCGTGAACACCAACCCATTACAAGCGTGAGTCGGGAACCTTAGCGAGATACTAAAGGCTTAGACCAACTCTTCACGTCATCCTGACGCTTTGCCAATTACAACATGGTTGGATTGGGGTACAACTTTCACTCTCCCCCCTTTATATACCCCGCAGATATGCGTGGTTGGAATCGTCCCTTGGGGTGATGAAATCCCCAAGCAGGTCCCACTAAGAAATTGAAAAATGGGGTGACTCAAAGGACTTGGAAAGCTACGATTTCTCGTCACCCAGGATCGCCAAATGGCGCAAGGGGATTAGATACGTCAAATAGCCTTCCACAAGCACGCCAACAAGGTTTGTTGACCCCTCTAATTAAACTATGTGCCTAATTTACCAAAGGAAAATTGGTAAAAACTTGAAATTTCACCTTTGGGAGGTCAGGTCCGCCACTCTGTAAGGACAGGTCCGCCACCGAAGAAGAAAAGGGTGCCCCGGCCAACTTCTCAAAAGTATCAAGTGTTATATATCGTTGGAAAGAGCACGAAAAAATAAGAAGAACTGCCTTTGAATGGAGTCAATCGGACAAACAGTGTAGAAATGGCAGCCCTAGGAAGAAAGAGCATAAGGACAGGTCTGCCACTCTGCATGGACAGGTCCGCCACTCTGTAGGGACAGGTCCACCACTCTGCAGGGAAAGCAAAAAAGAACAAACGTGAAAGAAAGAGACCCATTTGTGGGTCCCACCGGGCGTGCTAGAAATGTGATAGGTCGAATGTAAGTGTTAGAAAATGAGCAGCAAATAAAAGAGTGCAAATAAACACCAAAACAACCTACACCTCAAGATTAGCCTAAGTTGGAATCAACACAAGATAAAAGCAACAAATGGAACCTTATACCTTGTCTCGAATTGATCCTTTGGTTGGCCCTTCGATCTTTGATGTGTATGCTCCTTGGTTGGAAATATATGCAAACTAGATGAGGATGTGAGGATGGATGGAAATAGATGAAAGCATGAAAATGGCTAAGTGTAGATTGAGAAATAAAATTGCAAGAGTTTGGCTAGCAAAATGATCTCTCCTCAAATGAGAGAAAAGAGGGGGTATTTATAGGAATTTTGAGAATTCCTAGAAGAAATGGATGGCCAAGATTGAGCCACAAAATATCAAGATGTAGGGCTAAGGTGAGTTGAGAACTCACAAGCCCTCACATCTTGACATGTGGCATGGGGAGAGGCTTAAGAAAGATGAGGTGGAGATGAGGTGTAAGAGAAGTACATGACATGGAGGGGGTACAAAGTACCTTGGGATTGGACAAGATATCCTCATAAAGGATGTCCTTGTCCCATGTGGGTGAGAGGACAAGTGGGGAATTAAAAATTCCTCAAATATTCTCATGGGGAGAAGGGAAAGAATTTTAAATTCCAAAGGGTGCATTGGGGGATTAAATGTGAATTAAAAATTCACATAGGGAAGTGGAGTGCCTTGCCCAAAAGGAGAAAGCCTTTAATAGGGTTGACTAAGGACACATGTCATAAAGGACATGGGGAAGAGAAAAGGAATTTAATATTCCTTGGAAGGATAAAAGGAATTAAAAATTCCTTGAGAGGTTGATTAGGCTAGTTAGTGAAGGATTAGAGGATGGTTAGGTGGCTAAGAGAGATTAGAGGCCAACTTGCAAAAGTTGGAGGATGTGACACCTCCTAATCAAAGATTAGGCATGTGCACATCCTAATGATGAGATTAGAAGAAGGATTAAGATTAGATAAAAATGATGGAGGATGTGACATGAGGAGGAATTAAATAAATGTGATATTTATTTAATTCATTTGATGAAAGAGGAAGGTATTAGAGAGACAAGATATTATTTGATTAAATACCTTAGGGATTTGGCAGAATTAAAGATATTAATTAAATAATAGCAGTATTACTTAATTAACGAAAATAAGACGAAAGGGGATGAATTTGGATAAATTAAGTGTCCAAATTTAGATGTCTATAACTAGAACTTGTGACCAACCTCCTGCTACAGGAAAGATTTAGCCAACCAAGCTAGGGCCCCAACCCCCTTCAATAAATCATCCTCAAGTTTGATTCCAGATGTAAATATTTCACCAAAAACGAACTAAAATATACCTTTAAAACCAACTAGATCTTGCTTATTAAACTAGATTAACCAACATTTGTTCAAATTTCACACTAAACGTGAACCTTAAACTCCAATTTTTCACAATTTGAAGCATATTTCACATAACCAACAAACAATAAAGCTTTAAACCATCAAAATTTAGTTGATAAATGAAAATATTTAACTATTTTTCCAGAACCATACCATGTAAATTTCCAAGCTTATGCTCCAAACCAAGCACACCTCTAAAAAAATTGGAAAAATTGGAACTTTCCTTGAAATGCTTACAAAATAAGCAATAGGATGTTAAATTTAAGTTAGAATATTAGGAAACTTAATTATAATTTGCTTTCCAAACTTCACACTGGGTGCCTTCTTTTAGTGGAAGAGTAACTTTGAACTCCAAATTTTTATAAATGAATTGTAACTGATATAACTAGCTAGGTAAACACACTACAAGGCTTCAAACCCTCAAAACACATAAATGACCATAAGAAAATCAATAACACATGAATATAAAATTAGATAGAAAACATTTTGATAAGAAGAAAATAGTGAAGAAGCAAAATTCAATATTGTTTTGTACATGTCTACTATGACTCTATAACTACAATATTTGACAAAAAATTTCTTTTGTTATGCTTTGATGGATGTACATTGTTTCAAAAATCCTACTTTTGCACAAGTTGAAATATTGATGGAAAGTTTTATAGAGAAAATATTTACATAATGCCTACTAGGGCACTTGCAACTAGATGAATGTGTTTAAACACCACAAAATAACTATATAGAGGGTACATCTTATATTTCCATTTAAAAGATATAACATTAAAAAGAGTGCACTTCCATCATACAATTTTTGTCCATGTTTCTATAAGAAATGCTTTTACTTATAAACATAAGCATAAACAATGTCATGTATTCTTTAATATCCAATAGTGTGTGTGACTTGTGTGTCCTTTTGGATTCAATATTACATAGTTTATCTATTGACTTGATGGTGTATTGTGAAATACATGTGTTGTGATTTGTTGCATCAAAATTTCAAATAGGGCTTTATTGTACCATTGATGTGTGTTAATTATACAATCTGATTACTTTTATTGTGATGCTATATGTATATTATTGTGTGATATTTTCTATTAGCATTGATGTATTCTTGATGAGGTTTTGTGTTGGCATTTGAAACTCTAACTTTACATTATGGGACGTTGTTACACCCCATCTCTTAGTTACCACGTTACTTTTACCTTGTAAGTAAATATGATGATAAATGTTAATCAAGAATTTGATATGTTTAGTAAGTGAATGAAATATTGAAGTATGCATTAAAGATGTTATTGATTTTGAAGGAATGATTATGATTTAATATTGATGGAGATGCAATGTATGAATATGTATTATGATATGAATACTCTAATGCTTTGATGATGCAAATATATTTCATGTGAACAACTAACTACCTATGTGATGCCCTAAGTTGGATGTAGGAAGGATTCAAGCCTTAGGTACTAGAGGGGGAGGGGAGTATCACTCAGGAGAGGAGCTTGGTGTGGTAACCCTTAATAATCCTAATTGAGCATACACATGTTGACGTCCTAGATTGGGTTAGTTGAGTCAATAGTTAGGGAAGTGGTAATTAACTTTTATTCTTGTTTGTGCATAATTTAGAAGAGGTTATGACCTTGTCTGCGAATGTTCTCGATTGGGATTATGCGATTGAGTCTCTTTATTAGGTGAGAGTTCTTTCTCATGTGTTTATATGTGTTTAAATGCACATATCAAAATAATTATATATATATATATATATCTGTGTCTGTGTGTGTGTGTGTGTTTAAATGTACATATCAAAGTAATGATATATATATATATATATATATATATATAGGTGTATGTAGTCACGTTATGGGAAACATACAAACATATATATTAATATATGTATATATGCATTGTTATTATGTGGTATATGTAAATATATGTGTATGTATTCAAATACACACCTCATGTATATAAAATATTATGTGATTAATATGCAAATGTGTATAAATTAAAATAGAAATGAATACATCTTTATGTATTGTGCTTGTAACGATTTAGTAATTGTGATATATATATATATTAAAGGATGATCCCACAATAGTGGTTTACAATTTTTGGCTAAATTGGACACTGAAATTATTATTTTTAACTAAATCTTCACATTCGGGCACCTATAGCGGCTAAACTATGAGGAATTTGAAGATGATACAAACTAGAGTCTCGTCACATTTTGTTTGTAGATTCTAAAAGTTATTTTGTCAATTTTTTTGGAATCAAATTTCACTTCTTTTTCCATTTTCCATGAAAATTGATTTTTTTCAGAAACCAACATTTTTAAAAGTGATGCACACCGTATAACACATAACTTTTTTTCCATGAAAGATAAAATTCTAATTCTTTCGAATTTAGATTTGTAACTCCGATATCTAGTGCTTCCACTTGGTTAGAGAGTTTTTTATTAAATATTTTTCTTTAATCAAGTTTCAAAGTCAAACCAATTACAATTCAGACATAGTGCGACCGTATAACACATAACTTTTTTTGAATATATTGAAATTCAATTTTTTTTTGTTGGATCAAGGACTTCAATATCTAGTGCACTCATATTTTTCAATTTTTTTGATAATTTGCTGTTTTTCCACATGTACAGAATAAATACCTTCATTTTTGGTGAAAAAACTATGTTTAATAAAACTAAAAAAACAAATACATAATAAAACTAAAACATATTAAAATTATATTCGTTGGATAGTTCGTTATGAGGACTACCTAATTCTAGTTGGGTTTGTGAAGACTCCTCCATTTTCATCTTCAACTCGAGCTCCAAAGTATAATTTTTTTTTGTCTCAGGGGTGATGAGGGGTAAGGGGGGTTCAAATGAACCCTTAGGGGTTCGAGTGAACCACCCTTCCATAAGGGATTTTGTTTGGTTTTTGGGCAGGAAAGCATTAAAAGGGTTCGTTCGAATAGGTAGGTTTGTATGAACCCCTAAAGTCAAGTTTTTTTTGCCATGGGGTCATTTTTTGTGAGTTTTCCTTCCTCACTTGAATTGTAAACCACTATTGTGGCTTCACCCTAAAATATATGTATATACGTGTATATATATCAAATAATATACATATCTACATATATAATGACATACTTATATATATTCGTATATATTGATTAATATATTTGAGTGGCAAATAATGCAATCATAAAAATAGGAATATAATACAAGTATATACACACACAAACAATTAGAATGCATTGGAATAAAATAAACAATGTGCTACCATGCGAAATGGCTAAGTATGAGGTCGTGCATATAAAGTGCAAGAGAATGTAAAACCAACACATACTTTATGAGTAAGCCCACACAAAAGAGAAAGTGAGGTTAAAACAACATATATACACACACACACACACACACACATATATATATATGTATATATAGGTATATATATACATGTATATGTATATGTATATGTATATGTACACACACACACACATATGGGTAAAAGCACAAAGCCATGTCACACTTTTGACCAACTAAATAGTTCCAAGTGAAACATTTTTGGCCAGAAAAGTTTGGGCTGAATATGTTTTAAACGAAACCATGTGGCCTATATGTGGCACACAGAGTTTCTACTGAATCCAAAAAAATTAAATATGTCCTTTTGTCGCTTTGAAATTGGATTATTTAATATGCATGGTTTCGGTAGAAAGGGTTTCAGTTGAAACCCTTTCTACCAAAACTATCTATGTGGCATCCTAGTTGGTAGCCAACTCAACTTTTTTTAGAATTTTCTAAAACTTTCAATTTCAACTAAGTGTTTCTGTAGAAGTTGATAATCCAACCTCACGGATCCCAATGAACACCTGTAAGCAAATAACCTGGTTCCAAAGGAGATCAAGAGACACAAGAATGGTGCTCTACAAACATGAAGCAAAAATGCATTATCCGAGAAGTTGGATAATTAGAAAGAGATCAATCCTTAAGAGAGGAGATCAAATCCCTAAAGTGAGAACCCTAGGAAGAGGATTAAATTAGCATATGACAAGTGTCAAGATCATAATGACTGAGACAATATGACTAATTTAATAATGCAAAATAAAGATTCCTAAGTTTAGCTTAAGTGAAATAAAGTAAAGGTGGCTTTATTAATTAATCAATATGATTAAATTAATCAAGTAAACAACCTATTACTCTAACACCCCCCCTTAAGATGAACTTAGGGAGAAGCTAAAAAACTAAGGACAAAATACATGAAAGCAAAGATGGGTCCCGACAAACAAGGCCAGATGAGGTACCCATGTACAAATGTAAAAGATCTCTCACAACAGGAGAAAAGGAGAAAACCTTGTGGGAAAAATTCCTCTCCAAAAGAGAGAAATAGAAGTGAAGGACTAAGAAGCCTCCAAACAAGAGTGAAGGAGGAAGAAGCCTCTAATCAAGAACTCTTTTCCTAAAAGATAGGAAAAAAGGATGAACATGGAAAACACCACTAAAGCATGAAGAAGTTGCAAACACTATCGTAGAATGACTACTAAAATGCTGAAAGAAAAAACCTCTTTAAAATAAATGATGATTAGGATCAAGAATACAAGAATCTACATGAGTTTCCTCAATGACACTACTCGAATCTAATGGAAAACCAAGGAAAAACATCTAGAATTCAAAGATACAGATGGCACAAGTACCAGTAGTCTGAAGAGCTGATCAAGTCAAAATGGAAGGTTTTCCCCAGAAATAGGAATGCATGAGTGCCCATATGGTAAGTGCTCCATCTCACTGAAATACATGGGTAACTAGCCACTGCATCCACCTAGTACATAGGAACAAATACTCTATACATAGCTCAATCCAACGCGAAACTAAGGAAGCAATAACACCAACAATAGAAACTCCCCCATAATGCTAAAAAGGGAGAGGCGTGATAGGTACATTGAAATTGAATGCTAGAATGCAGTGCATGAAGAAGAACCAAGAACATCTGAAGGTGCAGTCATGAAAGTACAAGTAAATATAAAGGATGTGAAAATAAAAGTCACATACACATGAGAAAGGTATGAAGGGAAAAAAAGAGGCAAACATCAACCCCACGACAATTTATATCATAGTGCGAGTACAACAAGGCACAAAGTGATGTGCAATAATCCCAATACTACACATACAAAGCTGAGGCACTTTATCTCGATGCATTTATAGATTATAAATACATGCAATGTGAACCCATAAGGTCCAAAAAGGAATACAACTGAGAAGAAGGATTTCTAGAAAAAACCAAAAATCAAATCTGGAAACCACTTGTAATACATGGTATTAGAGTTCCAGATCTGCAAGCTTCTTGTTCCTTTTTTTTGAGATCTTTCCTTGAAGCAGTTTTTTAGTGCATCCAAGGTCAAATCAGACCTCTTCATTGAATTAAGAGCTATCGAAATAGTCAAGATTGACCTTTGTTTTGTCAAATTTGGCTTTCGTTTGTCAGATCTATGAGGGTTTAAAGAAAGGGCTTTTTTTGCTAGATCTAGGTGGTGCCTGATTTTTCGGAGTATTTTGAGCCCAAATAGACCTCACCATTGCACTTAAAAGGCCAAAAAACCCCTATTTTCATATATAATTTGTCAATTTTAGAGCAGGTCACCTTGGGGCAATTTTTTTTACCTGGTAGGGGTCGTACAGCTGCTTGCACACACTTTGAGGTAAAAATTTGTTAAAAAAAATATTTTATTTTTTTTAAAATTATTATGAGTTTTAAATTGTGAAAAAAAAAAGAGCTTAAAAGCTTTGGAAAATATTTTTTGTTTTTCAAAAAGAATAAAAAAAAGCAAGTTGGAGGTACTTGCACAGTACCCTGTGTAGGTTATACTTTTGTAGAGGTTGGAGTGGTGAATCCAAATATGTAACTTTTTATATATTTTGATTAGTTTTAATATATTATTGTTAAAAATAATGCAAGTAGGTTGTTAAAGATAAAAAAGAGGTTGATTAGAAATTAAAAGAAAAATAGTAAAACATGTTAATTTTTCTTGAAAAATAGATGGTGCACTAGAGGAGAGAATCCTCTTCAAAAGGGTATAATTTTTTTTTGAAAATGATTAAAACAGTAGATGATAGTTGACGCCAAATGAAAAATATCAAATTCCAACTAGTTTGACTTCAAAATGTTATTATGAGAAAAATATACATCAAAATTTCTTTTTTTTTTCCATGCACTAGATATTGAAGTTACCTATTTGGAAAATTTTTTTTAGGGGAAAATAGAGTTCTTTTCTTGTTGTTTCTTGATGCCAAGTGAAGGTCACTTTTTCTTGAAAGTTTCAGCATTCCAAAATCTACTCTTAAATTGATAAAAAAAAATTAAAACAATTTTAAAAAATTTAAAACATTACAGGAATAAACTTCATCAATATTTCTACATTTCATTAGTTTACAATATTTTGAAATTCAAAAAATATAAAGACCACTTTTATGTGGTTGAAGTTTAGAACTTTTTTTGTTGTTGGCCAATTCCTTTATAAAGTGTGACACAAGTTCGTACTTTTACCCATATATATATATATATCACAATATGAATGGAGGCTGCACATAGTATAGGAAATATTTTTGAATGCATATAGAATATAAAGTGTGTAGGAGTTTAGCGTTGCACATATATGAGTTATTGTTGCACCATACTAAGCATAAGTTAGGAGTAAATGCCAACACTATGATGCAACAATGCATTATATCTGAATTGCTCATATTAAAGCCAACATGTAGTATAGAAGAGGGGGGGCACATGAATAAGAATAAGTCAACAAAGAATAAGACAAAACCCGCCCATATATATATATATATTGCAATGCGAATGGAGGTTGCACATAGTATAGGAAATAGTTTTGAATGCATATAGAATATAAAGTGCGTAGGAGTTTAGCACTGCACATATATGAGTTATTGTTGCACCATGTACTAAGCATAAGTGAGGAGTAAATGCCAATGCTATGATGCAACAATGCATTATATTTGAATTGCTCATATTAAAGCAACGTGCAATATAGAAGAGGGGGGCACATGAATAAGAATAAGTCAACAAAGACTAAGAGAAAACCCGCCCATGAAAGCTAGAACAAAGTTTATACAATGGAAAGAGAGATAAATGCAGATTCACATTATTGAAATAGTATTTGGCCGAGCTATTAAAAAGGGCGCTAAAAAATGAATAGGTGGCGCCAATATAAGTGATTGGAATGCATAAGAAATCTATATACTACACATAAGCTTGATAATGCAATATTTTAGCCTTGAGACTTAGTCAAGAGTAAACTTGGTAGCAATATGAGAAGGAATTCAATTTAGGAAACTTTATTTTGAGCTTGCCGTTCATTTGACTCAATAAAAGAGTCTTGTTGTCCCTTATAATAAGTTGACTCAACCATTTGAATGGTGAGGATTGTTATGTTTTGCAAACTTGTAAGTTAGTTTGATGAGTTGTTGCATGTGGTTAGAAAGGTGGAGGAAATATTAACTTGTTTGGAGCCTTTGGTTTCTCACAAATTAGTATAAATAGAGGTTCTCATTCTACCATTTTCTACACTTTTCAATATGATTATCTTGATGTTATTTTGGTGTGATTTCTTAGTGAGTTGAGAGCATGTGAGTTTGAGAGTTGTTTTGCTATTTTGTATTTGTGATTGTTGAGAGAGTTAGTGAGAAGATAGAAGAGGGAAATTAAGTTGATCTTGGAGGAAGTATCAAGCGATCTTTCATAACAAGTGGTATTAGAGCATGATCTTGGCATTATGACAATAAGGTATTTTTTCAATTTTGGAGGTAATTTCGAGAAGAGCATATCTCTCATATTATAGCGAATTTTTATCCGATTTTAAAAGAATTTTTGAATAACATATTCAAGAAGCTATAATCCATATTTTATAGGCATTGGAGCTCAATTGAGTGATTTATTACAGAATTAGGGTTTCTACCTAATTTATTTGGAAAGTGCATATCTTCCAAATATTACTGAATTGGTTCCTAATTTTTGGTGGGGTTTTGAAGAATTACTAGAGAAGGATACAACTTAATTTTTAGATAATTTGAAGTAGAAATAAGTGATGTATTAAAAAATAGGGTTTCCAATAAATTCTCTCTGAAGGTTGTAAATCATCTAAGTTTTGGTAGATTTTCTAGAAAAGTACAAGCTAGGCATTGGGAAGTTACAAAAAATTTTAAACTATTTTGAATTCATTTGTGTTATTTATTGTAAAATTATCTTTCTAGAACTTATTCACAATAAAAAGTGGCCACAAAAAAGAAGAAAATGAACAAGAACAAGAAGTAGAACAAGGAAAAGAGCAAGAGAAAGAGAAAGAGAAAGAACAAGATTAGGAGCAAGAACAAGAAAAAGAGAAAAAGAAATAGAAAGAGAAACAAAAAGAGAAAGAGAAAGAGTAAGAACAGGAACATGAATAAGAACAAGAACAAGAACAAGAACAAGAACAAGAACAAGAACAAGAACAAGAACAAGAATAAGAAAATGAGCAAGAACAAGAGTAGGAACAAGAAGAAGAACAAGAAGTAGTAGAAGAAGAAAAAGTAAAAAAGAGATGAAGAAGAAGAAAAAATGTTAGCATTGAGAATAATTCTTTTGTAAAGAGGAGGGAAATGTTATGCCCCTACCCCTATAGTGTGTATAGTGTTATGAGTAGTCATCTTGTGGCTATATTAACTCTTAATTAAGTCATATTATCATTATTATATTGTTATTGAGTTATCTAGGTCGACCTGGGTGATATCCTAGGCATAATTATGGTATATATATGAGGTATAGGTAGGTTATTATCATCTTATTGAGTATTGAGTTATTATTGAATAATATTGGAGGTATCCCCCTCGAAGTGGATTAGGAGGTTTCCCCCTCAAAGTGGCATATTATTATCAAGTATTTACAACATATTTTAGATTATATTTTTGTGCAAGTTATTTCATAAGATAGTAGATCTAGACTATTGATCATTTGAAAGATCAATAATTGGTATGATAGGAAAATATTGTCAGACTGACATTTCTTTTCTATTGCACCAGTGGTTAAAGATAATGTAGCAACTTGAGTAGGACACAATATAATGAATATCAAGAGAAATATCTTAATATATTAGAACTATTGATCACCTATAAGATAAAATGGTTGATGTAATATCTTGAAGTTGTTAGTTTCAAATTTGGAGCTATTGTGATATTGATAAGTTGGTGGATCCAATTTCATTAATATCCTATTGTGGATATGGAAGAACAAAGAAAATAAAAATGTTACTAATTGGTATGTGTTAGCTTGATGGTTCTCAAAAATATTATAAAATTGGAAAGCCATTCTAGTTGCACAATTGCACAATAGGTGACATGATGGGTAATGTGTGGACCATCCCTACATTTTGGTAAGATGTAAGAAGTACAAGATAAATTTATAATAAAGTAGGATCATTGATCATCTCTTGGACTAATGATGTTTGTAATATTTCAAGTTTATCAATATGAAAAATCAAGGAGTTTGCATTTGGGATTCATTTGGTACAGTGGTAGCGGCTAAGTCCTTTCAACTCCCTCAGGGTAAATTAATCATAATGATAAATGCATAGAAGTGTGTGCATATATATAAAATAAGCTTGGGTGTGCAAGAGTGTGTGTGGATGGGGATAGGAAATGAATTAGGGAATGAACCTGAATTTACACAAAAATATATCATTTGTCAATATGTAATTTTATTAAAAAATTGGACATCAAAATGTAGGCTCAAAATAAAGTGGAATTGGTATGAATATAAAAATTTCTATAAAACCCCATCCCACAACCTAGAGGACAATGCAACACTGTGGAAGCACAACTAATTTTTTTCCTTAAAAAGAGTAACAATGATGAGTGAAGTAAACTACTCTAACACATACATCCTCTAGGCCACACAACACGTCTACATGTGAATTTCAAGACTTACAAAATTATTCTAAAACATAGTATATGGAATTAACTCATGATAACAAAATACAACAAAGCAATAACCCATTGCAAAATAAGTCTAACACATAGAAATGTAAAGAGCATATTTCCACAGATACAACACCATATAAACAATATATACCATTTAATCCAACAATGAATAGATCATAAATAATATTACAATTACATCACAAGGGTTATCCTCAATAAAAATGAGGATTACAAATACATAGTGTCCCATGGTTACAATGATTAAAGCGAAGTACAAATCCATAGAACCACATGAGCTCCTCGAACAAGAAGATCTCACCATCACAAATAGAAAGAGAAACTCAACAGAGTAAGGTGCACGCCACCCAACCATGTGGTACCCGTAGGACCAACCCCCATGCTAGGAGATAGTAATAGGTAACCAAGACTAACCTACTACCTCTAGACTCAGGCAAGGTACAAAATAACACTATACTAGTAAATACAAAACATAGGGGTACATTGCTTCCAGAATCACAAAATCAAGTACAACCATTGTACAATACAATCAATTGCTGTCATAGGAGGAGTGTCATCACAAAGGTTGCATTGGTTATCTTAAGGAGATCTTCCTAGGTCCAGACCCCCATCTTAGGTTATCCTGGTAACCTCTTACGAACTCCAGCCGCACATGCAGACTAGTGTGGAATCGATTATCTTTCGAGAAGACAAGATAACGATCTTGCCATTCTAGGCCTTCCCAACTCATATCAAGTCTAACACAAGCCCTTGAGCCAATGAGCGAGGTTTATTATCAAGTTAAATATGTTAACTACCCATTCCCCTAATGTAGGTTATTTAATTTCCACTCATTATACTGACTTCCACACGAGTTGTCCTGGAACCACTTTGTGTCCCGACCCTCATTGAAATCCACCCCCCTATAGACAACACAATAACTCATACAGCAACCCAAGGGTAGATAGTCCACAAACTAATAATAACATAACACAAGACATAATAGATCCCTATGGATGTCCAATACTAAATCCAACCACATGTACTACCCAAGGAAATCTCAAGGCAACTAACATAAATGACAACCCTTTCACAATTAAAATTTGGAAGACTTATATTTCCTTTACAACAAATATTCCCCATAGTACCCAATTACAGAAATACTAGAAATTAAAATAAACAATCTCATGTAATTAAATGCACTACTATTCAAATTTCCTAAATCCAATAGAACAATATCTCACACTAAAGTACATTATTCAAAACACAATTCCCATTAATAATCCACAACAAAATTATATCAAAAGTTTAACTACAGTTTCACAACCACACAATATCTAACCCAATTTCACAATTAAACTAATTATTCATTTCTAATTAACTAATTGTGATTGCATATATCTATTGTAATAAACAAAAATTAAACAAATATATTTAATATGTATATATATATAATTAAATAAATTATATATATATACATATAAATATATATTATTTAATTATAAAATCAACTATACTATAAAAGAACTCATTTATCTAATATAAAATCCATTAACATCAAAACTATTTCCTTATGTTTCTTTTTTTTTTAAATAAAGAACATATTACATATTACTTTGAATTCGATATATAATATATATATATATTATATATATAAATATGATATATATTATATATTAAATAAAAACAATCTAAAAGAAACTGTCAAATACGAATTAGGGCCGATGCTCTACAACCGAGCTCCCACTATAGGGGGTCAACAGTGTTGGCCGCCCCAGTGCTACCTGAGAAGGTAGTGCTGGGTACTGCCCTCACTGCCGTCTCCCATGTGGGAGGGATGGCTCCCCCAATCTACATTAAATATGAAATTTCATTAATAAAAAACCTTGCGATTTATAAAAATCGTGTACAACGATTTTTGAATCTGTTTTACAATTCTGAGAATTTACCAGGAGGTAAAACAAAACATAAATAAATAAAGATTTATATATATATATATATATCTATATATATGTAAATTTCAACCAACTTCTTTACAGGAAGACAAATTATTTGCACAAATGTTTTCTATAGGAGAGACAGACGAATTTTACACAAAGGATCCATAATTTTATAGAAAGATATTTTCTATAGGAACAAAGTATAATTATTTTACAGAGGTTTCCTATCACCACAAATATTTTCTATAGAGATCTATAATTTCCTTTGGTTTCAATCTAATTCAAATGACCAATTTACACAAAGGAAGTAAATTGTTTTCTACAGAGGTTCAATTTTCATGACAATCTTTTAAAAACAAAAGCTTCTACAATAATGAAAACCTCTTCTAATCTTTTCCAATTTGTATTATAATAATTAAATAACTCTTTCAAATCAAAATTCACAAAAACAATTAAGGAACATGTTCTAGAAGAATTGTTTCCTTGAGGATTGATGTCGAGCTTCTCTTTAATCTTCAATTTGCTAAGATTACCAAGGCTTCCTCCAGAAGAATTGCCACTACCCCGAGAATAGAAACAATCCACAACCAAGAATATAACCAACTAGATTCCTAGAATTATCAGAAAGATTCTAAGATCTACAATTGCTTCAAACCACAAAACCATTCTTTCATTTCCCAAAAATCTCTGTCTTTTTTCCCGTGAAAACAACTTCCTCTTTTCTCACCCATTTCAATCAATCTCTTCGTAAATAAATTTTAAGACAGTGAGTAAACAAATCCTTCTAACTTCCTGTTCACACAACAAATATCTCTTCTTTAACAAACCAACATATTTCTAAGATCTTTTCCCAAATATGCATTTAAAATTAAAGCAATTTATTTAATCTAATTTACAATTTAAATAACTTATTTGTTTTAATTCCTAATTAATTTAATAATTAAAATTACTTTATAATATAACTTAAATTAAATTAATTAATTTATAATAAAATCTTCATATTAATTAAATACTTAATCACAACATATAATTTAATCCTTACAATTAAACTTGCACGATAAATAAAATACCAAGACCAACATGGATAAGGAACATGACCAACATACAGACTGACGACACACTGTGCTAGGGTAAAGGTTTGACAAGGTTAACCAGTTACTATCTTCCAATCAACATTACTATTGAGTAGTGGACACACTCAGACTTGTGAAACCAGGTGTTCAAGCTGTTGTCTTGTACTTGCAAACCTACAACAAAAGCGAAATTCGTACATTTATACAGATAATAATTTATACACACCATGAAGAGAGAATCACGGAAATCACAGGGCACTTACAAGTGAGTGATGCAATACTGTTCTCTTCACCAATACAATGTCACATCAACTGATGAGATAATATATCAATTAAACTACAATAATCATATATAGCAATGTCATCACAACTAAGCATCTATGCAAACATAAAGCATATTAAACATAATCACCATGCATATAATGTATTATCACATCCATATAGTCTATCATTGCTCCACTGTCAGCGATAGAACAACCATAGCATAAAATAAGGTATAACAAAGTATCTGAGCTATCAA
Source organism: Sequoia sempervirens (assembly GCA_007258455.2). NCBI lineage: Eukaryota > Viridiplantae > Streptophyta > Pinopsida > Cupressales > Cupressaceae > Sequoia > Sequoia sempervirens. The sequence continues at coordinate 1,246,199,909 of VDFB02271358.1, read as the reverse complement.
GAAAAACATAACAAAATAGAGGGGTGTCACATCCTCCCCACTAGGATCTGGCTTACTCTTGGAATCCTGCGAACAAATAAGGGTAGAGCTCTCTCAACCTGGTAGCATCTTCTCGTGTAGTAGAAGTGTCATCTCTAGGATCCCACTGGACCTTGACCAACTAAATATCTCAAACCCTGAGGGCGAGTCTCCTGTGCTGGGTAACAGCCACAGGCTCCAAAGCTAGTTGTTCATCCTCTATCTGTAAAATAGTCCAATCAAGGATATGAGATTTTTTTGGATGATAAGGTTTAATTACAAAAACATGGAACACATCATGAATGCACAAGAGACTAGGCAGTAAAGTAAGGCAGTAAGCAACTAGCCCAATCTTCTCTAGAATCTTAAAAGGCCTGACAAAATGAGGTGCAAGCTTAGAACCCTTTCCATAACAGATTGGACTCTTCCTCGGTCGTAGTCGCAAGAAAACTCAATCACCCACAACTAACTAGCGATCCACATGGTGTGCATCTGCGTACTTTTTCCTATCCTATGCAGCTACTAAATGCTTTCTGATCCGAACCACCTACTCCTCCATATCCTGAAGCATATCAAATCTTGTACTCCAACCTATCCCAACTTAATGGAGTCTGACACAACCATCCATACAAGGCCTAAAAAGGTGCCATGCCAATAGAACTATGAAACTCGTTGTTATAAGCAAAATCTACAAGATAGAGATAATCCTCCCATCATGTTTGCGGGTCCATGACATACATGTGAAGCATATCTTCAAGGATCTGATTGACCCTCTTAGTTTTTCCATCTATCTTGGGGTGATACACTAAACTAAAGTTCAACTGTGTCCCCATAGCATGCTATAATGATGTCCAAAGAGCCAAAGTAAACACAGGATCCCTTTCAGAGGTAATCCGATGTAGAATACCATGCAACCTCACAATGTCCTCCATGAACACTCTAGAAATTGACAAAACATTATAGGAGGAATAGATAGGTGAGAAGTGTACCACCTTCGTCAACCTATCTACTGTCATCATAATCACATCATGTCGTTGCGAAGAGTTGGGTAAACTAACAATGAAATCTAATGAAATGATGTCCTAGTTCCATTCAGAAACCAAATGAGGCTGTAGAAGACCAACCAGATGTTGGTGTTCATCCTTAACTCGTTGACACTCCAAAGACCGTGATACATAATCGATGATATCTCGCTTCATACCTGCCTAGAAATAAAGCCGTCGCAGATCGACATACATCTTCTTCACTCTATGGTGAGCTAAATAAGGTGCTCGATGTACCTCTATCAAAATCAAGGTACGAAGTCCTTCCGAAGATGGAACAAATATATGTCCCATGTACCTCAATAACCCATTTGTCTCCAAAGAATATCCCGAGTACCTACCATCCAAAGTCCTGCTTGACTCAATCTCAGACCTTACCTCCTAGTACCAGCTATCTATAGGAAGTGCAATAAGAATTTGGCTCCTCAAATCTACAGTAAGAGTCATCTCAAATAGTTCTTTCCTCCATCTGTTGAGAGTGTCAGCCACAATGTTCTCCTTCCCCTGGATGTAATTCACCTCAAAATTGTACTCACAAAGGAACTCCATCCATCGCCTTTGCCTAACATTAAGGTTAGGCTATGTGAAGATGTACTATAGGCTCTGATGGTCACTATGTAACTCAAAATGGTGTGCCAATAAGAATTGTCTCCATAGAGTCAATGCATGTACAACTGTAGCTAACTCAAGATCATGCGTGGGGTAGTTCAAATCATGATCCTTGAGCTTGCACAACTCGTACGCAGTGACTCAACCTTCTTGCATCAATACTGCTCCTAACCCCTCCAAAGATGCATCTACACAAATAAAAAAGTCTCCTGTAGGATCTGGTATCGCAAGGATCGATGCGCTAGTCAACCTCTCCTTCAATGTTTGAAATGTAGCCTCGCTCTGCTCTGACCAATCAAACTTCTTCCCTTTCCTCTAAAGAGAAGTGATAAGATGTCCTACCCTAGAAAAGTCTTGAACAAAATGCTTGTAGTAACCTACTAACCCCATAAAACTATGTATCTCGGCCACATTCATGGGCATAGGCCAATCCATGATTTCCTAGATCTTTGCAGGATCCACTGCAATACCTTCTCCTGATATAACATGACCAAGGTACTTGACCTCAGTTTTGAACAACTCACATTTGGACAAGTTGGCATACAACTTATTATCCCTCAAACCCTACAATACCTACCTCAAATGTTTCTCATGCTCCTCAACTGTCCTAGAATAAATCAATATGTCATCAAGGAAAACCAATACAAATCTATCCAATTATGTGCAAAAAACTCTGTACATCAGGCTCATGAATACAGATGGTGCATTTGTCAACCCGAATAGTACCACTGTAAACTTGTAGTGACCCTATCATGTGTGAAACGCTGTCTTATGAATATTAGACTCCACAATCCGCAACTGATGTATCCTGACTTAAGATCAATCTTAGAAAAGACTGTAACACCCTTGACTTGATCGAACAAGTCATTGATCCTAGCTAGAGGATATTGGTTCTTGATGGTGACCTTATTTAACTATCGATAATCTATGCACAAACGAAGAGAACCACCCTTCTTCACAAAGATCACTAGTGCTCCCCAAGGTGAGACACTAGGGAAGATGAAACCCTTCTCCAACAACTCCTCAAGCTACAAGCGGAGCTCTTTAAGCTCTTGAGTCATCATATGGTATGGGGCTCATGAAATGGGTTCGTAACCAGGTAGAAGATCAACCTTGAAGTCTATGTCATGCTGAGGTGGCATCCCAAAAATATCATCTGGAAAAAAATTTGCATACTGCTGAAGTATGGGGTGGCTATCTATAGAAACCTTCTCCTCTCTATCACCCATCTCCAAGTTATCTACTGTCACAAAAAATAACTGACATCCCTGACGAACACATCTTCTTAGCTACACAGCCGAGATCATCCTCAATGAAATAGGTCTCTGGACCCCTACTAACTCAACCTCACTACTCGATGCATCGTATTGACTTGCGTCGATAATCAATCATGACCTTATGAGCATCAAGCCAATCCATCCCTAGGACAATGTCATAAGAACCTAGTGGTATAACACGAAGATCTGCAGTAGTGTGGAAAGAACCAATCTCTAGTCTACAATCCGGTACATAGGAATGTACAACAACTCTAGCACCAGACGCTAATTTGACTTGCCACTTACCCTCTTTCCTTACTACCATCAGTTTATCACATGCCATGATGGATGATGAAATAAATGAGTTAGAGGCTCCTGAATCAAACAAAATGGTAACTTTGTTACCCAACAACATACCAGTAGTCTCCACCACTGTGCTCTAGTGGTCAGCTTGGCGGTTATCAACTGTAGCAAATACACGATGTCCTCTGCCTGCATCACCAACATTCAACTTTGACGCTGCTAGCCTTTGTGTATATCCTGATGTGCCCTTATTGGGACACTTTTGAGCTATGTGACCCTGTTGGCCACAAGAAAAACACCTGGTACTCTTGCCAAAACCTCTACCTCTAGAAGGTGCACTGGACTATTGAACACTACCCCTAAAGGTAGACTGAGTACTTTATGCTGGCTGTGCATTACTAAAGTGTTTGACACGCCTCCAGTTTCAGTCACCTCTTGACTAATATCTGTCATTATGTCTAGGTGGAAAATCCTTCCGTTTCCCCTGAGAGTTCTAGTACTATCCATTCTGTGCTAGTGTCTACTATGCCCTGGGTGGTCTAGCTCCTTGAGTCTAGCCACTACGTGCACTAGGCCTTATAGCTGAAGTACTGCCCATTTGCACTCCTACATGACCTCCTAAAGCCATCGCCAAATTATCCTCAATAAGCCTAGCCTTATCTACTGCCGCCTCCATAGTCTTGGGTTTGAAAACCCACACACCTCCATTGATCTGGGCATTTAAGCCCCTAAGAAAGTGCTGCACCAACATGCCCTCATCATCCCCAATGCTTGCATACTATTTGAGCTCATAAAAATCACACTCATATTGTTCCACTGTCATATTCATCTGTCGTAGAGTATGGAACTCATCACCATGATGCTATTGCTAATGATTAGAGAGAAATCTGGCACGAAACCTCTCTAGAAACATCTCCCAAGATACGGTACCGATATCAATATGGAGCTTCTGCTCCTCCAATCTCCACCATGTGGAAGAAAAGCCTCTTAGGTGCATAATCGCACATCTGGATCTAGTGTTGCTACCATATGGGTGCATAGCAAAGCATCTATTCAGGTCAATCAGCTAGGTCTCAGCCTCTAAACCATTCCTTGATCCATCAAATAAGGGTGGTTGAGCTCTAAGTGAATCTCTCACGTGTGCAACTACTACTGTCTCTAACTAAGCTAGTACATCTCTCTCTAACCATAATTTTCTCTACTTCCTGTCTCGGTCCAAGACGGGCAAGAGTATCCTCTAACAATTGACCCAACTGAGTGCCTTCGACCCCTGGTGGATCCAGATACTGAATACCACCTCCCAAAATGTTTTGGGAAGCTTGTTGTTCCTCATGCTCTGAAACATGAGAAACATCAGAGGTGAGTTCTATTGGCTACCTCCATGTTTGCGTCTACGGCCACGACCACAACCTCAACCTCCCCTAGGTGGCATGATCCTGCATAAACACACCAAGGTGTAAGACAAGATATGCAACTTAAATCCTACATAAACAACTTAATGGTTTCCAAATTAACCCAAAGTTCCCAGTGCTTAAACCTAGGCTCTCATAACAAGTATAAAACCCCGTCCCACAACCTAGAGGACGATGCGACACTGCGGAAGCACAACAATTTTTTTTTCCTTAAAAAGAGTAACAATGACGAATGAAGTAAACTAATCTAACACATACATCCTCTAGGCTACGCAACACGTCTACATGTGAATTTCAGGACTTACAAAATTATTCTAAAACATAGTATATGGAATTAACTCATGATAACAACATACAAAAAATAAGTAATCCATTGAAAAATAAGTTTAGCATATAGAAATGTAATGAGCTTCTTTCCACAGATACAACACCATATAAACAATATATACCATTTAATCCAACGATGAATAGATCATACATAATGTTACAATTACATCACAAGGGTTCTCCTCAATACAAATGAGGATTACAAATACATAGTGTCCCATGGTTACAATGATTAAAGAGAAGTACAAATCCATAGAACAACATGAGCTCCTCGAACAAGAAGATCCCACCATCACGAACAAGAAGAGAAACTCAATAGAGTAAGGTGCATGCCACCTAACCATGTGGTACTCGTAGGACCAACCCCCATGCCAGGAGATAGTAATAGGTAACCAAGATTGACCTACTACCTCTAGAAACAACCAAGGTACAAAATAACACTGTACTACTAAATACAAAACATAGGGTTACATTGCTTCTAGAATCACAAAATCAAGTACAACCACTATACAATACAAGTGACTACTGTCATAGGAGGAGTGTCATTACAAAGGTTGCATTGGTTATCCTAAGGAGATCTTCCTAGGTCCTGATCCCCATTGGGTTATCTTGGTAACCTCTTACGAACTCTAGCCCCACATGCACACTAGTGCGGAATCAATTATCTTTCAAGAAGACAAGATAATGATCTTGCCATTCCAAGCCTTCCCAACTCATCTCAAGTCTAACACAATCCCTTGAGCCAATGAGTGAGGCTAATTGTCAAGTTAAATATGTTAACTACCCATTCCCTTAATGTAGGTTATTTAATTTCCACTCATTATACTAACTTCCACATGAGTTGTCATGGGACCACTTTGTGTCTTACCCTCATTGAAAGCCACTCCCCTATAGACAACACAATAACTCATACAACAACCCAAGGGTAGATAGTGCACAAACTGATAATAACATAACACAAGAAATAACACATCCCTACAGATGTCCAATACTGAATCCAACCACATGCACAACCTAAGGAAATCTCAAGGCGACTAATAGAAATGAAAAACCTTTCACAATTAAAATCAAGAAGACTTATATTTCATTTACAACAAATATTCCCCATAGTACCCAATTACAGAAATACTAGAAATTAAAATAAACAATCTCATGTAATTAAATGCACTACTATTCAAATTTCCTAAATCCAATAGAACAATATCTCACACTAAAGTACATTATTCAAAACACAATTCCCATTAATAATCCACAATGAAATTATATAAAAAGTTTAACTACAATTTCACAACCAAACATAATATCTAACCCAATTCCACAATTAAACTAATTATTCATTTCTAATTAACTAATTGTGCTTGCATATATCTATTGTAATAAAAAAACATTAAAAAAATATATTTAATATGTATATATATAATTAAATACAATTATATATATATGCATATAAATATATATATTATTTAATTATAAAATCAACTATACCATAAAAGAACTCATTTATCTAATATCAAATCCATTAGTATCAAAACTATTTCCTCATGTTTCTTTAAAAAAAAATAAAGAACAGATTACATATTACTTTGAATTCAATATATAATATATATATATTATATAAATATATATTATATAAATATGATATATATTATATATTAAATAAAAACAATCTAAAAGAAACTGTCAAATATGAATTAGGGCCGATGCTGTACATCCGACCTCCCACTGTAGGGGGTCGGTAGTGTTGGCCGTGCCAGCACTACCCTCATTGCTGTCTCCAATGTGGGAGGGATGACTATGGGGGTGGCTACCCCAGCCTCCATTAAATACAAAATTTCATTAATAAGAAAACCCGTGATTTATAAAAATTGCCTACGACAATTTTCGAATCCATTTTACAATTATGAGTATATATATATATGTAAATTTCAACCAACTTCTTTACAGGAAGAAAAATTATTTACACAAAAGTTTTCTACATGAGAGATAGACGAATTTTACATAGAGGATCCATAATTTTATAGAAAGAAATTTTCTACAGGAACAAAGTATAAGTATTTTACAAAGGTTTCCTATCACCACAAATCTTTTCTACAAAGATCTATAATTTCCTCTGGTTTCAATCTAATTCAAATGATCAATTTACACAAAGGAACTAATTTTTTTTCTACAGAGGTTCGATTTTCACAACAATCTTTTAAAAACAAAAGTGTCTACAATAATTAAAACCTCTTCTAATCTTTTCTAATTTGCATTACAATAATTAAATAACTCTTTCAAATCAAAATTCACAAAAACAATTAAGGAACTTGTTCCAGAAGAATTGTTGCCTCAAGGATTGATGCTGAGCTTCTCTGTAATCTTCAATTTGCCAAGATTGCCAAAGCTTCCTCTAGAAGAATTGCACTACCCCGAGAATAGAAACAATCCATAGCCAAGAATATAACCAACTAGATTCCTAGAATTATCATAAAGCTTCTAAGATCTACAATTTCTTCAAACCACAAAACCATTCTTTCATTTCCCAAAAACCTCTATCTTTTTTCCCGTGAAAACAACTTCCTCTTTTCTCACCCATTTCATCAATCTCTCCATAAATCAATTTTAAGACAGTTAGTAAACAAATCCTTCTAACTTCTTGTTCACACAACAAATATCTCTTCTTTAACAAACCAAGATATTTCTAAGATCTTTTCCCAAATATGCATTTAAAATTAAAATAATTTATTTAATCTAATTTACAATTTAAATAACTTATTTATTTTAATTCCCAATTAATTTAATAATTAAAATTACTTTATAATATAACTTAAATTAAATTAATTAATTAATAATAAAATCTCCATATTAATTAAATACTTAATCACAACATATAATTTAATCCTTACAATTAAACTTGCACGATAAATAAAATACCAAGACCAACATGGATAAGGAACATGACCAACATACGGATTGACGACACACTGTGCTAGGGTAAAGGTTTGACAAGGTTAACTAGTTATTATCTGGACCAATCAACATTATTGTTGAGTAGTGGACATGCTCAGACCTGTGAAACCATGTGAAGCTGTAGTGCCCTCCCCAATTTTCCATCTCATGATTTAGATTATTTGACCTTATGTGTTTGGTTGATTAAATTTGAAACATTTGATAAATGAGGTTTGGATGATTTAATACATTATAATAAATAAAAGAAAAGAAGGGTAAAATATAATAAATAAATTATAATACAATTTATAAATCAAATGTAATGAATTATCATTACAACAAGATCTAAATTTAGGTTATTTGTCATAACAGATTTGCAACCACCTTGCAAGAGTAAGTGTAACTTATTTTTGAAGATTCTTGTATCTAACAATTAGTGGAAAATATCTATTACAAGTTAATATAATGAAAATAAATACACACCTATAATTGCAATGAAGAGCATGTTTAGTAGTTACTCCCATTATGAAAGCATAGTGGAGAGGATATGTAGGCGCATGGGGAGGGCATGCAAAAAGGTAGAGATCTACCTCTAATAGTAATAGCTATCGATGGGTGACAACAAGAAGTTCAAAAACTCGATCTGAGAGTATACAAAGTACTTGGGGAAAAAATGCTAAAAGTTCAGATAGGAGATTTTGGATGGATTCATTTTTGATTCCTTAATTCTCTATCGAGGGCAACACAATACTCATCATTGTTTTTGTTCCAAAATCATGTGAACTACTCAACTATTATCTGGTTACAAGCTTATTATTAAAAATAAGATCTTACATACAACATCGCGTGTTTCAATTCCTTCTACTCTAGCATAGTAGATAACTGCCCATCTAAACCAGTGTATTTCTTAACCTGGGAAGCCCTTATCCCTAGTAATGAGGCAGAGGAACATGCAGCTTGAGCAAAGATAATACACGCCCTCCTAGTATTGGAAAAGTTGTTGAGTTGCATGCATCGGGTTTGTATCCACCATGCATGGGTAAATACTATCCATTTTTTTTGGAAGATTGTTTTAGTTGACCAGGAACAGTGAGTGGAAGGAGGAGAATATCTATTGTGGAAGTTTCAAGAGGGTTATTGGCATTAGTAATGGATAGAAAGGGGGGAAGGAACCAGGGACACCTTGGATTGGAATGACCACCTAAACACCAATGGTGCAAGAATCGGTTGGATAGAGTTGGTAGAGTGCTCCTCAGAGGGAAGAATCCAACATCCTTGGATGTCGCTTGAGATGATGGAAAAAGGGTAGCAATGGGGTTTTGGGAATCCCTCTATAAAGTTTTGTTATAAAACAGGGATGGCAGTTTGATTTTGGGTTTTTAAGTTGGAGAGTTATGTGAATGTGGTGGTGGCAGACGTAAATAAGCTTTGAATTGCAAACTAGAGACAAAGTTTCTTTTAGAAAATGACATGGAGGGAAAGAGGAAAGGTATGTTGAATCTCGAAGGAAAAAGAGATGAAATGGAGGCAAGGGAGATATTCAACAAAATTCAATAGAATATAATTCCTTAGGTATCTCGAGACCTGTCAAATGTGGGCGTAGTTTAGTAGATAGGGTGAGTAGGAGTCCTTGGAGGAAAAGCTAGTGGAGTAAAGCAAGTCGTCGCATCTTACCTCACAAAATCTTGTCACCATCTGGTTATAGCGAATTGTCATAAGTAAGGTTTGTAATTTAATGGTGCAATTTCCTTCAAGAAAATTCTTGATTTGGAACAATATTCTACATGTCTTTCTTTCTTTATTTCTTTTGCAACAAAA